>CADDIJ020000397.1:0-147480 GCA_902809745.2 Tetradesmus lagerheimii | reverse complement strand
TGCCTGTGCACACCGTGTAACCCCTCTTCTTCTCCAATTTTTAAAAATCAGGTGGACTGCAGGGGGGCTCTCGCCAAACCTAAAACCCATGTACGGTGGAGCTCATGCCCATACACCTGCTTCTTGAAGATGGCTTGTTTGTTACAGCGACTGCCGACAGCAGCACAGTTATCAATCACCAATACAAGCTACAGGCGAGGCATGCAGCCCTAATCATTGGCACCGTGCTGGAGCCCAGCACTGCCAGTGCAGTGACTGCAATATACGCTGCAACAGCAAACATACATACAACATCAAACGTTCATACAATCCACATTCGGCACGCCACACGCACACTAAGAGCATGCGTTCAGCGCACGTCAAGTGAAACAAAGCGGTCATGAAGCTGTTAGCGTCAGCTGGATTACGCCCTACACCAGTTGGGCATGCAAGCAAGCTGCGGTGGTGTTACCCTGCGCAGCACAAGAGTAACCACACGCGGCTCCTTACACAGCTGCACTTTGGCACGGCAAATGGCTGTGCTGAAGCTGCAGCAACCCCACTGCTGCTGACGCTGCCTGCATCTGCACAGCAAGTACACATAGCATACAAAAGCACAACACGAGCACCTCAACACAACTCCAATCAATGCACAAGTTGGTCACACAAAGGGACCAACTGTCCCCCAGTTGTATCACGTCACTCCAGCACCCGGCAGTTGCAGCCGGGAGCTGAGCACTCATGCTTTTCATGGCTCCAACAAACACCAAATATGAAGCACCACGCCACCAGCCAACCCAATGCCGTACACCATGCATCCTGCACACCTTTTACTTCTTCTCCTGCAGCAAGCTGCAGCAAGCCACAAAGCTTGCCACGCACTGCTTCTGACACTGCTGATGCGGTGCACCGTGCTGGCAACCACCTCCTGCAGGCTTCAAACAAGCACGCTGCTGCTGCTGCTGCCACTGCTGGTGTTCTCGCTGCGTTCGCTGCTTCAGGCCATGATGCCGGCCTTCTTGTCTGCAGTCGCCATGTGCTTGATCAAGTCCACCACGCGGCAGGCTGCAGGCAGGTAGACAAAGCAGATCAGCCAGAGAACAGAAGATGAGTTTGCACCAACGAAGCATGATCAGTACAGCACGCAGGCAACTGCAACCAGCACGCGGAGCAGACACTGCGCGGTTAGGGCGGCGGCATGCTGGTATGTTCAAGGCTACATAAGCATAACACAACATACTAGATGGTACGCAACAAACGTCCCTGATGCAGTCAGTCGGCACATGCCAAGAATGCAAGGCACACCACCTCACGTAGCCGGGAGCAAGGCTGCATGCATTGCGTTGCTCAGCACCGTCAGTTACGCTATCAACAAACAAGGCAGCTACACTATCATACAGCATAGTGTTCAAACAAGTGGGCAGCGCCCAAACGGCTGGGCCCATGTATAGCACATGCCAGTGTCTTGGCAACAGTTACAAGGCGATTGGTAGTGCAGCTGCGCGGTCAAGGATGCTGCCTTGTCAGCAGGCATGTCGGTAAGGTGCGAGGTGGAAGCTCTTCTGCAGCGCCTGTCACGAATCCATGATCGCTCATAAACAAGAAACAAATCGCCACCAGTCGGTGTGGAGTCAATGCTGTCGTGCAGCAGTGATCACTTCATGAATGGTCACGTAGCTGTGAGGGCGCCGGGCCCAAAAATCGCGTAATCTCGCATGTGCACAACGCGCGACAGTAGTTCTAAGAACCGTAAAAACGTAACCGCCTTCGGAGCTTTGCGCTGCCTGCCTTGTTGGATGATTGGCCAGCACCAGCGCCTTGAAATCGACAAAACCCAATTCTGCGCCACCACCTTTTTGGCCAAATTCGGCCTCTCCAGGAAGAGTGGGATTTGTGTGATGTAGATGTATGCTGGTGCTGGTTGCAGCAGCGTTGCCGCGGCCAACTCAGATTGCGCTTTGCTCGACAGGCCTGACCTGATTAATTATGTATGTGCAGCACGACCTGGTTCGCTCAAAACACGAGCAGTACCGATTCAGATTCCGCAAAACCGACCGCGTATGGTAACCCTAACGGGCCCAGCCAACAAACAACACACAGCCGTGTACTCACAGTAGCCCCACTCGTTGTCATACCAGGAGACCAGCTTGACGAAGGTTGGGCTGAGCATGATGCCGGCCTTGGCATCCACAGTGGATGAGGCGGGGTCACTCACAAAGTCAGTGGACACCACAGCCTCCTCGGTGTAGCTGCAGACAGCAGCAGCATACAGCGAAATGGTGAGAGAAAGTACAGGTCAAGAGGCGCTCATACATAGTCGAGTACCAATTCAACCAGTCTGTGTAGCCGCACACAAAGTGCTCACAAAGTCGGTGGACACCACAGCCTCCTCGGTGTAGCTGCAGACAGCAGCACACAGACAAATGGTGAGGCGTGAGTTGACATGTGGGGCAGGACAGGTCAAGAGAGGAGGCGCTCATACACAGTTGACACATTTAGTGCCAACCCTCGGTGCAGCTGCAGACGCAAGAACACAATAACGTCTAGAGCCCGCTCACCCCAGGATGCCCTCCATGCTGGTCTGGCTGGCACCCTTGAGCGCATTCACCAACACATCAGACACGGCCCATACAAACCCGGCTGCCGTTGCACTCACCCCACGATGCCCTTGAAACGTTCACTTGTCAAACTCCCCTCGAATGACCTCAACTGCCCGGCCTGCACCACCCAACAATACATCCATCCTTGCTCACCCCAGGATGCCCTTCATGGGTCCCTGGCTGGCCTCCTTGAGCGCTGCCATGATCTCCTCGTACTTGGCGGGCTTCTCCAGCACCACCGTCAGGTCCACCACGCTCACGTCCTGGGTGGGCACGCGGAACGCCATGCCAGTCAGCTTGCCGTTGAGCTCGGGGATCACCTGCAGCAAGAGAAGGAAGGGGGGAGGGGGAGAGGACACGGGGAGGAACAAGGCAGCGGGCAGGAGAAGATGAACTTCAGCACAGTTGAAAAAGGGACAGCACGCAGTCACGAAACATCGCTTGCAATATCTTTGGTTTGACCAGCACTGGCAGGCAAGCTAGGGAGCAAGCAGTGGCCAGGCGCCGGTGCATACGCAACGGCGAGTATGCATCACACAAAAGAATACTATACAGACAGGCAGCTCCCTCCATATAGAATAACTAGCTGGACCCAGTACCCGCGTCACGCTGCTACCTTTGTTAATCTTTGGTGCATAGACCATTGAGTTGCCATTACCATTACTCAGGGGCCACTGCTCACTTTATGTACGTGATTACACACCCTATGAATGCCACACCAAGCCGTTGGTGGCAACTTGTGAGTGTTGGCAAGACAGCTGAGCCCAGTCCTACTCAGAACACCTCCCGGTACACAACATTCTTTGTGTACACACCTGCAGGAATACCATCATGTGCATGCGGCGGCATTTAAAGGTCGGGTGCCCCATCATTATGATGAGGAACTTGAGCAATGGCCTGGCAAATGGAACCAGGATGATTGTTACGGGGCTGACTGATCGTGTGACAGAGGCCAAAGTTGCTACCGGCCCTGAGAAGGGCTGCGTTGCATTGATACCCCGTATCATACTGACATCTGATGACGGTGATATGCCCTTCACACTGAAGAGGAGGCAGTTTCCTGTGCGCCCTGCCTTTGCCATGACCATCAACAAGTCGCAAGGACAAACAATGAAGTCTGTTGGTGTGTACCTGCCTAAGAGTGTGTTCACGCATGGTCAATTGTATGTGGCATTTTCACATGTGGGGTCTCCCGGGGCGGTAAAGGTGTTGGTTGTGAATGGCTGGAGGCATGCACATGATGGTATTCCTGCAGGTGTGTACACAAAGAATGTTGTGTACCGGGAGGTGTTCTGAGTAGGACTGGGCTCAGCTGTCTTGCCAACACTCACAAGTTGCCACCAACGGCTTGGTGTGGCATTCATAGGGTGTGTAATCACGTACATAAAGTGAGCAGTGGCCCCTGAGTAATGGTAATGGCAACTCAATGGTCTATGCACCAAAGATTAACAAAGGTAGCCGCATGACGCGGGTACTGGGTCCAGCTAGTATAGAATAAAGCAAATGCAACAATGCAGTGTCAAGACGCATCCCACCTTGCCCACAGCCTTGGCAGCGCCAGTGCTTGATGGGATGATGTTGCCGTTGGCGCCGCGGCCACCACGCCAGTCCTTCTTGCTAGGGCCGTCCACTGTCTTCTGGGTGGCTGTGGTGGCGTGCACGGTGGTCATCAGGCCCTCCTTGATGCCAAACTTGTCATTGATGACCTGTAACATGTTACATAACATGGGGGTCAAATTGCAGGGGCAGCTTGCGGGATCAGGTTTTGCTGGTCACCAGGACGACGCACATGACAAGCGACTGCAGAACATACACGCAAACACAGAGAGATACAATGATAAATCGTATTCAAAGCTGCGTTTAGACCTGATGCTGTGCCCGTGCACGCACTTTGGCCAGGGGTGCCAGGCAGTTGGTGGTGCAGCTTGCGTTGGAAACGACGCTGTCGGCCTTGGGGTCGTACTTTCCCTCGTTCACGCCCATCACAAACATGGGCGCGTCCGCAGAGGGCGCGGAGATGATGACCTTCTTCGCGCCAGCCTTGATGTGCGCCTGGCACTGCAGGGGGAAAGAGACGCAAGGCAGAACAGAGCATAACCATGTTAATGGACTGTACTATATAGCAGAGGGCGCGGAGATGATGAACTTCTTCGCGCCAGCCTTGATGTGCGCCTGGCACTGCAGGGGGGACAGAGAGGCAAGGCAGAACAGAGCACAACCATGTTTAGTGTGTGAGTGAGTGACTCCGCAAGGCTGCAGCGTTCCCGCTGCTGTGCACCTCTGAGTACAGAGGCGCAGTTGCCCGCGTAAATTAAGGAACGAGGGCGGGCATGCCGTTGCCGACTCCACACCCCCTACCCCTCCCGCCAGGAGCCCTCGAGGGCACTGAACCATGTTTATGAACTGTACTATATAGTACACATGATAGTGCACGCATGCAGTCTGCCTGTATATAGGCAGAGCAGAGTGCATGCGTGCACTGGTCAGGCCAGCTAGTTGCAAGGCACGCCAGCCTTGATGTGCGCCTGGCACTGCAGGGGGGAAAGAGATTGATGGCCAGAGGGAAAGTGCAGC
The DNA here is from genome assembly GCA_902809745.2 of Tetradesmus lagerheimii. Classification (NCBI taxonomy): domain Eukaryota; kingdom Viridiplantae; phylum Chlorophyta; class Chlorophyceae; order Sphaeropleales; family Scenedesmaceae; genus Tetradesmus; species Tetradesmus lagerheimii. Next base: position 142,327 of record CADDIJ020000397.1, on the reverse strand, counting down.
GATGTATGTGTTTGGTGTGTGTACTACAGGCAGAGCAGACTGCATGCGTGTACTTGTCAGGTCAGCTAGGCGCATGGAGACAGTCCCAGCTCAGCAGCACAATCCACACTGCAAGCAGGAAGGCAGCTGTTCTGCTGCGTGTGTCTGCATGGATTGAACCATTTCATGAACACCCCGCGGAGCGACACTGCTGCACGCGTTCACACACCCTCCACGACGCAAGCCTTTAACATGGGACCTTGCTGTGCACCAATGCACACCCTGCAGTGCTGAACTGTTGCAAGGATCCCAACCTCAACCACAGCCACCACCATCACCCCACACACACACCACCATGCACTGCAAGCACACCTTGTCGATGGTGGTGAACACTCCTGTGGACTCCACCACGTAGTCAGCGCCAACCTGGCCCCAGGGAATCTGGGTGGGGTCCCTGCAGGGAAGCACCAATTAGCAGCAGCAGCACGTATTCAATGGTGTGTGCTGTGTAGTGCGCATTTGCACGCGACTGAGACAGCTGCTCCAAGAGCTGCACAACCAGCACAACATGAACACAAGGCATGCACTGCTGCTGCTGTAGCTGCATGCTCAACACCACATGTCCAGCTGCACTGCAAAACAACCTTGCAGCAACGCAAGCTGGCTACATCATCCCACAAGCAGGCATCTGCGCGCCAGCTAGTCACCCATGCTCCGTTGCGTACTCACATCATGGCGAAGGTCTTGACCATGTTGCCGTTGATGACAAGACCTTCCGCCGTACCCTCAACGCTGCCGTCGTAGCGGCCGTGCACAGAGTCATACTTGAACATGTAGGCCTGCGCGAACGTGACAGCCGGGGCAGCAGCCAAGTCGACGGTCAGTGAGACGATATGGGAGACGCCAGTGAGCAGCAGTTCGCAAGATGACCAGCAACGCATGCATTGGTTGTACACAGACACGCCTGAGGAAGTGCACTGCAACAATGCGCAGCTGTGCACTGCTTACTGTACATGTGCGATGCTGTGCAAACAGTGGATGATGTGAGGATGTGACACTCACCATGTACTCGCCCTGTTTGTCGTATTGATGAATTCCACAGATGAGGCCACAGCAGCAGGCGCAGCAGCAGCAGCAGCAGCAATGAAGGATCACTGGTCAGCGACCGTAGCAGGTGGAGGGAAGCAGGTCTTGCATGTAGAGCACACTTCAACAGCGCATTCTGATACAGGAATCACGTACACAAGTGCCAGCCTTGCATCTGCAGCATGCAGCGCTGTTGGACAGGCAATGCATGCATGCAGCCTGGTTGCTGGAACCAACACCAGTGCGACCACTGCGCCAGCTGTTATGTTGTCGCATCTGTTTAAAACAGTGCCTCACCTCAATGAAGGGGTCGTTGATTGCCACCACCCTGACATCCTTGCGGTCCAGTGTAGCACGCAGCACCAGGCGACCGATGCGGCCAAAGCCTGCAAGACAGCAGCAGCAGTACAGCAGGACACAAGACAGGGGGTCAGGCAGAGACATGTCAGCACTCGCGTCCACAAGGCTAACCATGAAGTGATGTGGCACGTTAATGCATGTAGGATGAACATGGCACGCGTAGATGGGTTGAGTTGGGGGGAACACGAGTGTGGCGGGCAGGGGCGGCAGGAGGGAATCTGGCTGCAGCAAGTGCTGCTTGAGCCTCTTCTGCGAAGCTGAGAAAGATCAAAGACACATGCACATAGCAACGCTGCAAGATCAAATGCAAGGCTCTGTTGCAGATGTTTCGGGGGTGCGTAAGCCTGTCCTAGCACCGGAACGCCCAGGAAGCTGCACGTTCGTTAACGCGTGCCTGACATCGTGCAGTGCATCAAAGTTGTGCTACAGAATGCATTTGCTGTTGCTGGCGGGTGCTGACGCCAGGGTGCTGCGACGTGAGCTAACGGCAGGAGGCTTGCACTGACATGCAAAGGCTACCAGGCAAGAATCAAAAGTTAGACAGCATTCCGCTGCTCGCTGAGAACGCTGCACACTGCTACGTGCCGGATCACGGCCTTTCGAGCTGGGATCACGGAGCTGCTGGAGCGTGAGCACGCCTGCGGGCTTACCGTTGATGCCAATCTTCGCCTCATCAGCTGCACGGACAACAACTTGGCGACGTGATGTGTTGGTGCGCTGTGAGCGGCGCAGCAGCGTAGTGCTGCTGGCCTTCTGTGCCATCATGGAAGCCATGTCGTGTTGTCAAGCACAATCAGATGTGCAAACAGCAACAACAGAAGATAGTCAACACAGTGAGTTCTGACAGCCTCAACGTGTGCACATGCAGGTTATGCGAACGCCTGCTGACGCCAAGTTACTCCGAAACCCTAGCTACCAAGCCCTGGAACCTCTGGGGGCGTTCCTGCTGCTACCAAGCGTAGTACCATGGTGATCTTTTGGTTTTCCTGGAAGCCTGGTAGTCATCACCTGGTTTGAGCGTTCGACGGGCGGCAGTTGTATAATATCCTTAGTATCTTAAAAGCTGCGCCAGCTACATGCATTGCAATGCCTACCTATTGAAAATAGGTCATCAAATAACTGTGCTGTCTCGGTTCGACCGCTGCATGAGGCTGGATATTGTGCCACCAGCAGCACAACGGCCGAGTGGCTCGGCAGCAGAACGTGCATTTGCCGTTGAGTGCGCATTTCAAAACAATGTAACCAGTCACGTTGACCACCATGCAAACGGCTAGCAGGCACATTACCATTGCCAATGTTGTTGCCAGCAGGCCCTGCTGTGATGGCAGCACTGCAGCAGCAGCTGACGCCTTCCATTCACAGTAAACATGTTCTACAGCTGCAACTTGTTGCTGTGTAATACGCATGTAAGCACATTCAAACCCCGTAGGCAACTTCTCGGTGGCCCCAGACCACCCAACCGGCATGAAAGACTACAGTGAACGCACTACGTATACGCTCCTGCACTCTTGGCAAACGCAGCCCTGCCGTTGGCACAGGCACTGTTGCCGGATGCCAGCATAACGACCTATGTGAGAAACAGCAGCACCTAGTAGCATGCCCAAATGAGTCACCATGCCAGTGCTACACCATAATAATATGCTGAGTGCACCCTCCACCACCGCAGGTGCCACCTGCAACAAGTCCGCAGGCCTGCTTGCAGGCCCTGCATGAGTGGGACGCACGGAACTTAGCCCAATGATGACGCTGCCAACATCATCATCATCATCATGACGCTGCCAACAAGAGTCATGCTGCACCCATGCAGCACTGCACAGCTCGCAGCACTTGCGGCCGCACACAGTCCTGTGTTGTCACAGCACGGATCATGCAACCTGCTTCCGCTGAAACAGTATCTGCTTCTGGCGAGAACAGCGTTCCTGGCACGAGCTTCACGCGCTCATCATAACATAACACAGCCTATCAAGCTCCGTAGCATTTGCAGGGAGCGCGCAGATACAAACAAACACCACACGCCACTATAGCTTCGGTTCATGTTCTTCAGCTCTCCATGCTACAACTGATGCCTACACACCGTGCATGCACGCAAGCACACAGCTGGGTGTATCATCAAGTAAAAAGAATCAGTCTGTATGGCCGCCTGCCAAGCGACCGATGTGCGCTAGGAACCCACATCAACGTGGTGCGACATGGCCATACACATGTGTGCACCTGCCACGCACCACTAACTCTAGTACCTACGCCTCCTGCATTTGAGGATGAGCACTGCGTTACTGCCGACACAGCAGCACAGCAATGCTCAGAACCACACACTAATGTACACACACTCACACACACAAGCCAGATGAGCTGGTGCTGCACTGTACAGGCGAGAGGGTGTCGCACCCCTCTCATAGCCAGGACAAGTAAGCCGAACAAACAGCGGCCTTCTTTCTTTCTTTTGTAGGAAGGCAACAGCTCACCAAAGACATTTCAATGGATCAGCAACAAGGCTGACAGATAGGAAGGACAGTAAGAACCGCGACACCGCCTTGTTGATTGCACCCCCTCATCATCACCGCATACCCGTACACTGCCCTGTCACACGAACTCGTCACTCCGTGCTCAGCTCAAAAACCTTTGCAGGACAAGAGCACAGGGCATCACAAAACATGCTGCCATAAGCACAACATGCACGCCGCAGCCCCTTCACAGCTGTACCCCAGGGCTGCACTGTTGATCACGAATGCTGCATCTCACTGCTGCGCTGTACCATATAACATCACGGCATGCCTGCTGCTGGCTGGGGGCTGCACGCCTTCGAACGCATAGCAACCAGCAGTGTTACTGCTGCAAGCACAAGCGTGCTGATGCAGCACCAAACCAGGGCAGCCAGCGGAAAGAGGCTGGCTGCCCTATGTACTATGCAGCTCAATGCACGCAAATACACCCAGGCGCAGTGCGGCCTGCAACAAGAACACATTGCGTGTCCAGACACCTCACTGTCTGTCAGAAAAACATTCGACTTCACACATGCAAACATGCACGCGCACATACCACTCGCACTGATCTTCACCTCCACTGATACAAAGCAGCACCACGCCCTGCCCCATCAATTCTGATGCAGCATGTTCGTCCCCAAAACTGCCTCAGCATGAACAGCATCACTGCACCAGGTTCAGCACAGCGCAGGCTTCAGCGCTGGGCACAAAGTAGCCTGCACCAACATCCCTCTAGCAAAGCATCTGGCAACACAGGCACGCTAGGCACGCTGAAACGCATGTGTTGCTGCAAAGACAGGCATGCCAAGCTGTGCACAAGCACTCCTGAGTCAGAGCCCCTAACAGTCCTTCACTCGGCTTCAGTATCCCTGAAGAAGCTGTATAGGCAGCAAAAATTAACCGGCGCCCAGCTCCGGTACACTCGTCTCAAGCACGCCAGCAGCAACCAGGGCCAGCTGCTTGCCAATTGGCAGCACAAACTAGCCGCAAGCCGCACACACTCATGCAGGCACAGCAGAACCCTGCTTGCCTTGCAGGGCCTTGGCCACATGGCTCTGGTTCTCCCTGCCGAGTGCTTTACAGATGAACTCGGACGCTTCCAGCAGCTTGGCCAGATCTACGCCGTGCTTGATGCCAAGCCCCTCCAGCATGTACACCACATCCTCCGTGGCAACGTTGCCGCTGGCGCCCCTGCAGAGGCAAGGCGCAGCAGCAGACACACGGCGCAAGGGAACAGTCAGAAGGACAACAGGTGACGTGCAACATAAGTGGAGTAACACAGGAGACATGCCAAACGGCACAGTATGAGCATCATAGTGTGCTTTCACAAGGGCCCTTCTGGTGCCCAGCGGTCTGGATGGGCACCACTAAAAAGCATGTCGCAGCCCATGTTGCATACTCACTTGGCGTAGGGGCAGCCACCCAGGCCAGCCACGCTGGCATCAATCACGCTGATGCCCATCTGCAGCGCAGCCAGGATGTTGGCTAGCGCCTGGCCATAGCTGCAGGGAAACAAGCAGTGGAATGAGGACAGGTTTGCAGCACCGGCAGCAGCACAGCAGAGTCAGTGTCGGTGAAACTTGGTGATAGAACATGACTGACGCCGCACAGAATCGAGCAGCGCATAACACACAGCCTTGCATAGCCATGATATCTGCAGACGAGAATCACGGCGTTAACCAGCACAGCCCCATGCAGTACAAGCCATGCGGCACAGCGGCATGCAACGCAAGCTATGCAACACGCGCCTAGGCACTCACGTGTCATGCAGGTGCACTGCAAGCTTCTCAGTCGGCACCAGCTCTGCCGTTGCCGCAATGGCGGCAGCGATGGACGCAGGTGTGCCCACACCGATGGTGTCGCTGATGCTGATTTCGTAGCAGCCCATGTCATACAGCGCCTTAGCGACCTTGGCAGCCTATAGGAATTGCAGCCAATATAACAACAGGAAGGGCAGGAACAGTCAGTGCGCGAAGCTTGTACAGCAGCACAGCTTGCAGGAACATGTCTTGAAACATGACAGCTGGCAGAAGGGATGCAGCAAAGTGTCGAGGGCGACGGCCAAGCAGCATCTGCTATAAAACGAGTAATGGTAGAGTGATCATGCAGCCAACAATTGCGCTGTGTCGCTGCGTATTTGAAATCCATTCCCACACCTCGCCAAGCGCACCTGCTGTGGCTCAACCTTGCCGCTGTATGGGCAGCCCACAGCACATGACACGTAGCCGCGCACAGGGATGTTGGCTGCTGCTGCAGCTGCAACCACCTCTTTGAAGCGCTCGAGGCTCTCTGCTATGCTGCAGTTGATGTTCTTCTGGCTGAAGGCTTCGCTGGCCGCACCAAAGATGGCAACCTCATCGGCTCCTGCTGCTAACGCACGCTCAAAGCCCTGCAGGACAACAGGGAGCAGTGTGAGACTCGGGAAGTCAGGTATGACAATTGACTACGCCAGCAGCTGCAGGTAAGCTGTTGAGGGTGTATCTGCTGGCAGAGCATGTGTGAGCGGTGATGTTTGATCACTGCAAACGGGCGTACCAGTCCATGACTCAGTCTGCTGTGGCGCTACTGTGTGCAGTACGTGCCATCACAGGACACTGCTACGTTGTTCCTGCCTGCCAATAGCTTGAATTTATAACACGCTGCAGCTGCTGATGCATGCGGCAATCCTCACCTTGAGGTTGGGTGTGAGGCAAGTGTAGCGCACACCCTCTCGCCGCTGTATCTGCTGCATCACTTCGCTGCAGTCTGCCAGCTGCGGCACCCACTTTGGCGACACGAACGAGGTGGACTCAATCACTGGCAGCCCGGTGGCCGACAGGCGGTTGATGAACTCTACCTTGGTGCTGGTTGGGATGGCGCCTGGCTCGTTCTGGAGGCCGTCCCTGGGACCAACCTCCACGATTGTGACGCTGCGCGGGAACTGTATCCCTGCCTGCGGGGGCTGTTGGCAATCAACAGCCGGCAAACACCATATCAGATATTCAGCAAACAATTTGCCTTTGATACTCACGTATGTGCAACGGGCGGCAATGTGGGTTGCAAGGAAAGTGGCACAGCAGCAGCATGCTTGCAGGCATGGACTTGCCAGGTGTCGCTTTGCTGCTGCTGTTGCAGGTTGAGGCCTGGCTCTCGAGCTCAACTGACACCATGAAAGATACTAAGCTCACCCAAGCAGCTGCAGTAGCCAATCCTGCCACGGACTTGTGCTGATGCTGAGCCATAGCAGCGCCAATGGCTCCTCGCAGCAGGTCTCCTGCTGCAGCGCCAGGCACTGCATCTTTCAAGGCTCCCATGGTTCTCTGGAGACAGAACGATATAGCAGTCTTCACGACAGCCATGTCCTTGTCTCAAACAAGCACAAAGGTGCAAGAGGAGGGCGACGAGATAGAGGCCGTTCAGCCTCTGTCGCAGGACTAGCCACGCATTTCGTTCATCTTGCTAGGGTGTTGGCACATATGGCCTTGCTTCGACTGATGATGAGCACACCTTAGCCCACATGTTCAGACGTCAGCAACAGCCATTCCCCAAAACCTCGCACATCGGCAGAGCACGTACAGCATGCCTGACTGCTGTAAAATCAACTGCTATCTCTATTTTCGTCCACTAGTGCACAGGCCACAAAGTACGGGCTGCTGGGACCTGCAGTGAGTGGCGAGCCGTACCTGCTGCTGTGTTCACGTGCAGCAAGCAGCTGATCGAGGCATGGTGCTCTGGATCTCCAAGCGGTGCAGGAGGTATAACAAAGCAATGCGCTGTGCAACAGGCAAGTGAAAGCGTCTCCATCATAGGGGGGGACGATCCAAGGTCACAGCCTGGCCATGGTGAGCAAGTTGGGCCAGCAGCTACAGCTGACACACCAGCGGCAGAGTGCCCCGAGCACCTACCTTGGTACAGGACCTGTGGAGCAACTTAGATGTCCGGTATGAATTGCCTCCTCTGAGTGCGTTGAGGTCAGCAGCGTAAGCATGAAAACTGCAGGCGCATAGCATGTCAAGTTCAGGTTATGGCCTACCCAGGCGCGCCTTGGTGGGCTCGCAAGAAATAACCATAACCTGCAGTAGGTGCCGCTGTGCGTTTCAGATGTACAAGTCACCAGGTCAGGTCAGTAACACCAGGCAGTGACACCAGGCTATCAATGAGAACCTGTCTGACAGCTCTGAGCTTTGGGAGAGGATCCTGTTGCAGATGGTGGTGTCAGCATAGATGTTACGCAGCGAAACACCGAGCGCACGCTAATTCATTCTCTGCTTACCAAATCGTCAGTTGCACCTCTGTCAGCTGTTTCATTCAGGCTGCTTGCCCGTCTTGCTCTTGTTCATCGTTTCCATTCCTTTTCACAAGATCGAGCCGTTGTCGGCGCCTCGGTGCTGCCCTCCTCGTCACGGCACTGCAGCAGCTTCTGTAGCTCCCAGAAGTGGTAGCGTACATATGCCTGTGCAAGCTTTGCGAGTGATCAACAGCTTGCCTTGAAATTTAATGAAAGGGTTGTGGCTGCTAGTAGCACCTAGCTCTTTGTGTCCTACCTGGCAGCAGCAACAGCAGCAGGAGCGCCTCCACAACCACCTGCACTAGTGCTTGCTGGCAGCACGCTCCCAGCAAACACAAACAGCAGCAGATAGCAGCAGCGGCACGCACTTTCAATTGCAGCAGCCATGAACAAGGTCAACAACATAGCATCCAACCTGGTGTCCCTGCGCAACAAGCCCAGGGCAGGCGGGGAGCGCCCGAGCCTGGTGGACCGCAAGCGGCCCTTCTTTACGGGTGTTGACCGCTTTGGCATCAACAAGTGGAGCACGTACTTGGGTGACCCCTTCCACACGCTGCTGAACCTGCCATGGTGAGGCGCTGTGCTGCTGTGCAGCAAACAAGTGAAACGCAGCAGATGCAGCCGGGAACGCAGGACGGGCCTGTATGTGCAGCATATGAGTATGCTTGCTACGTGTATGCTTGCTGCCATATGCTGTGTGGTCAGCTTGCCTGCATATATGCAGGGGCGGGAGACTGCCATCTGCAATATCTGTCAATTGCCAGTGAGCAGCTTGTGCATTGGGGCACCATATCACGCCAGCAGCTGCAGCCAGTGTGCACAGGCAGTAGCAGTTGAACAGCACCTGCTTCGCGTCGCCTAAACCGACTGCCCACACCCTCCATGCACACGTCAACTTCTCACAACATTCCGTATGTTGCCGTCATGGTGGTGAACTGCGCAGGTGGAAGTTCATCATTATCTTCTTCACCACGTACGTGCTGCAGTTTGTGACCTTTGCGCTCATCTTCCTGGCGTTCAGCAACGACTGCATCGTGGGCATTGACGGCAGCTTTGCACACGCGCTGTGGATGAGCAGCCGCACAGCGTCAACGCTGGGGTTCAACCAGATCTACCCTGAAGTGACGTGCGTGGGGCCTAACCTGATCGTCATGATCCAGGTGAGAGCGAGTTAGGTGCGGTGAGATGGTACAGGCGTGTTTGCAGACTTCATGAATTGGCAGACCAGGCGCAACAGCAACGAGTGCAGAACCAGCAGCAACAGGAGCAGGATGAACACAAGCAGAGGAGTTGTGAGTTGCTGCAGCACATGCAAGGAGCAGCAGGCACAGCAGCGGCAGTGGGGTTGCCAACATCAGCAGGTGCTGGGTGTTACATCCAGGACAGCACTGCATCAGCAGACATGTACAGAGTGGCATAAACCAAATATGTGTGCCGTGTCTTATTGTTTGCACAGGTGATCGTGGCCAACCTGGTGAACTTTATCATGCTGGGCCTCGTGTTTGCGCGCTTTTCTGCACCCTTCAAACGCGCCAACAGCATCCAGTTCAGCAGCCTCTGCACTATCGGCCGGCACAGCAGCGGCTACTGGTCGCTCACTTTCAGGTGCGACGGCAGACTTGTTAATTTGGCTGCTGTGTGCAGTGACCAGTACAGCACAACGGCAGGACTTTGGCCTACAGCAGTTGTAGCAGCACCAGCTGGCCAGTGATAGCAGCGTGTGGTGCCTGGCAGCATGGCAGGCAGCACTACTGCACTGTGGCATCATCATCATCAACATCAGCAGCAGCAGCAGCAGCAGCAGCACTGGTGCACTGTGGCAGCGGGAAGCGAAGATGCAGAGCACGAGGTCGCCAGCAGCATGACTCATTTGCAGAGCAGCTGCTCGACCACGAAACGGCATTGACCAGGAGTAGTGCTGCGAAGCCAGCACAGCAGCTCAGATTACACACCCACCAACAGGTGTGTCCGTAGGTCTGATGGCTCTTCCTGCTCTTTTGGCTGCAGGGTTGCCAACATCCGCAAGCACCAGCTGCTGAAGCCTGAGATAAAGGTGCTGGTCACTGCCATAGACTCCATCACACCAAGGTGAACACGGCTTCTCAAGCTTGCAGCCACAGAATTTATCGCACCAAGGGTGAAGCTTACGCTGCACGGCTTTGCAGGCAGGCAGCCACAGCAGGGTGACATGCATGCTGCCAGCACCTGCAGCAGGTCGCATTTTTTTAATCCCAGCATGGTCGGCCGCCTTGCTTCCAGCGGTCAACTTGCCAGCAGCAGCGGCTTATGCAGCAGCCAAGCGTGCTGTCCACATCCCTGCTGATGCACCTGCACAGTGCATGCTCTGTCTCTCCCACATGCTTGCTGCTGCCGACCTAGTCCATCGCACTTGCGGGCGCTCTGGTGTGTGTTGTGTGCTGTGCAGCAACTACGTGTTTGAGTACCTGGACGTAGAGGCGCGCGAGATGCAGCAGATGAACCTGCAGCTGGGCTTTCCCGCACACGTGGTGCACATCATCAAGCCGGGCAGCCCGCTCTTCAACCTCAGCCTGCAGGTGAAGGATTGCAGGATGTTGGATTTGCAAAGATAAAGCAAAAAGCAGTACTCACATGTCTAGTTGGGGCCCCCGCCACCATGGCTGAACATGCTTGAACCTCAGTCCTCTGCAGGTGCGCGGCATGCCTTGTACGCTGTGTTGGGCTACTGTGATGGCTGCACGACACATTTGGTAGTGCTGATGGATCTGCTTTTATTTTCTTGGTTTGCTCTCCCTGCCCGATGAGCCTGTGATTGGCTCCCCAAACGGCGAGGTTGCCCATGTCGCATTTACAATGTGATAAGTCAGAGCCTGTTGCAGGCGCATACATTGGTAGAGCCGTATCCTATAAGCATAGCGCTGCACGTGGCGATCTTCGGCGTCGTGGCAACCATCTTTGTGTGCTTTTGTCTCATGGGCTTGTCCTGGACTTCTATGTTTCTGCTGAGCACGTGTGCACAGGTTCATGGGGAAGGGGGTGCCTGCTATGTATCTGGTTGTCTTCGCCAGTGCATGCTGTGTTACTGCACCTGTAATTGATTGCATGCCTGCAGGAGATGCACGCGCGCATGATGGAGGTGCTGGTGTTATCTGCTTCACACCTGTGCTGTTCTGTGTAGTGAAAAAGGTGTCTGTGGTGTTCCTGTCGCTTGTAGGAAATGGACGTGCTCATGATGGAGGTGCTGGTGGTATCTGCTGCACGCCTGTGCTGTTCTGTGTAGTGAAAAAGGTGTCTGTGGTGTTGCGGTCGCTTGCAGGAAATGGATGCGCGCATGATGGAGGTGCTGGTGTTTGTGGACGGCATTGATGCCATGACCAGCAAGGCCATGCAGGCGCGACGCAGCTACCAGCCTTCAGAGATGGCCATGAACCAGCAGGTGGGTAACACGTGCCTGCAGCAACACAAGCCTGCAAGAGTTTGTACGGGCATATGTAGCACAGGTCCCTGCACAGCTGGGGCAGCTGCAGTGTTGGTATGCAATGTAGGTTGCATTTGCACTATTCTGTATAGAAGGCCATGAACAGGCAGCAGCTCTCTGTTACAGCTGCTGTAACTGCAGCTCTTCAGTGCAGCGCATGTGCAGCACTCTCATTTTCAATTGATGAAATATGTCTCTGTCGTCGATAATGAATTTGAATCGATCTGCTGACCGCATGTGTAACCCGGTATACATTCAGCAGACGCCCTCAGCAACCTGGCACAACATGTGCGCCACCTGCGCATCATCAGCTGTTGTAGCTCAATATCCACTTTCTTTTGTTGGCCTGCGCATCATCTGCATCTGCCTTGCTCTGGTCTCCGTGTGCTGCGTGTGCCTGCGCTGTAGTTCCTGGACCTGCACCTGGAGATGCGTGGCGGCAAGCTGGGGCTGGACTTTGGCCAGTTCGACGCCACAACGTGCAGCACAGGTGGGGCTGCTGCTGCTGGCGCTGTTGGTGTCGGCAGCTGCTGCTCGTGTTGGACTGCTGGCCTACTATCATTTTCTAATCCTGTGAGAGCATCAATGCCATTCCGGGACAGCCACACTACTGGTGGTTATCTCGCTTGCAGCTGCTGCCTGCGTTGCCGCTGTCAAGAGCCAGCGTTGCATGCTGTGAGGGGTAGACACTGAAAGTGCAAAATTCAACATTTGACATATCGTCTGATATCACCATAATGTTGCCTGGCTGCCTTGCTGTGTCCTGTGTGTGCCTCAGGTGACCTGCTCAACGAGTACCAGGCCTCCCCCCACCTGCGCGGCATGAACATGCCCGAGGTGCAGCACCACATGCAGCACATGCGCCACCTCACCTTCAAGCGGCTCACAGAGCAGAACGGCAGCAGCAGCGGCGCCAGCAGGCCGGCACCAGTGGCAGTGCCGCCAGCAGCAGCAGCAGCAGCAGGTGCAACAGGTGGCAGCGGAGTGCAGGGGCTTGCAGCCGGCTTGCCTGGCCAGCCGCTGGCGTCATCACCAGCAGGGGCTGCCAGCAGTGGCACTGCGGGGCTGTTCACAAGCGTGGAGCTTGGCAACATGCGCAACTCAACAACATAAGCGCGTGATTGCTTCAATTCACTGACGGTGTAGCTCTAGATGTTGCAATTGACAAGGTTGCAAAAGTTGCAACAGGTTGCAGTTGCAGGTTGCAACAGTTGCAATTGACAAGGTTGGACGTGCCTCACTCTAGCAATAGTTGCTATCTTTTTAGTTGGAGTTCACTATTTATGGTGTGAGAGGTGCTGATGAGGCGTCTGCAGCATTGAGATATGACGTGCTGCAGGAAGGAGCTAGTGCATTGCTGTTGACTCAACTTGCGGCAAGTGGCCTGCCAGTGCATTCTGGCTGACGTGACAAGCACTGCGGCGCCTGAATGCACATTTTGCCCAACATGACTTGGGTCGCACTGCGCAGACTGCAGCAGCGCTTTTATCCAGCTTGTTGGGAGGTTGTTGCCTGTGTACGATGCAACTGGTGCATATTGGGCCTCGTATGAAGGCTTCAGCCCCTGTTTGCGAAGTAACATATGTGTGAACTAACATAGGCGATCCTATGATTCCAGCATGTTCAGCCACCATGGTGGCGGGGGCCCCAACTAGACATGTGAGTACTGCGCTATGCTGCATGGTATTTGCCTTGTGGTGTCCTGCAATCGTTTATACTACGACAGAGTGACATGTGAAACACTGTTCAACCCTGTTCAACAGCACTGTCTTTAGGCAGCCTCCAGGCATGTGCATAAACCAGGTGGTACAAGGCACGCAGAGAGAAGCGACAAATGTTGTTGCGGAAGCTCGAGTGACACGAGCGTCCTCGCAGAGAAGCAGCGGCAGATTTGGGCGGGCAGCTGAGGCAAGCACTCTGGTGCGTCGCCAAGCAAACGCCCCTGCGTATGTTCTAACTCTGAATTCTGACACGTCTAGAACACAGCTGAAGAGAGGCAGAGGTACGCATCAGTGCAGCAGGCCTCACCTCGAGCAGTGCCATCTGTTGTGCTGCTGCCTTCCGCCTCGCGATGTCAGCAGCATGGCTGATGCATCCCTTTATGTTATGTTTGCAGGCGCTACGTCCTCCTTTCTCTTCAGTTTCAGGGCTTGACCTAGGTTGTCCACAGGGCCAGTGAGCATGGGAGTAGGTGAGTGCTACACCCACTCGAGGGCATCTTGGCAACACTCCACGGTGTGCCGCATCTAATTCGGAATTAGATACGCCCGCCACACTGTTGTGCAGCGTGATGCCGCATAACACTGCGGCTCAGCATAAGACACCATGCAGTGCACTTCGTGCACTTGCAACCTCGTGACCTTGGCGGTTGTGCCCCTGCAGGCGGCAGCAAGAGGCCGCGTGAGAGTTCTACTGACCAGCAGCCAGCATGGAAGCTGCTAGACAGCAAGCCATGGCTGGAGCGTCAGTCATCAGATACTGTATTCAGCGATGCTCTGGATGACCCCGTTGCAGTGCCAGATGCAGCAGGTGATGCAGCCGCAAGGCCCGATCCTGACACTGCAGACAGCGCATTCTTAGAGGTTCCTGCAGGAGGGAAGGAGCAGCTGCTGGTGCCGGGTGGTGGCATCGCAGCAGCAGGAGATGCAAAGGCAGAGGGTGTAGAGGGGCCCCCTGGCGACGCAGCCGCAGGGCCAGAGGAGCCAGCAGCACCAGCAGCGGCCGCTGCAGACGGCCAGCCCGCCAACTCACAGAAAGCAGTAGACGCTATAGCCTGCGATGTCAATGATGGCGACGTCAGTGCCTTTGCTGGCGGTGAGTGCCCAGGAATGTACAACATGCAGCAACTGCAGCCAGGCTGTAGCTTGCAGGAACGGCTCTGCTGGCAGCAGATGCAGGCACAACAGTATCACAAAAGCAAGCTCCTGCACACAATCTTGATACTTCTGGCAGAAGTGACGGCATACTTGTGCATATGAACACCTCACAATGAAACCCTCAGGCTGATGGTCCTTTTCCTTTGGCCCTTTGCGGCAAAGCGAGAATGAAAATGTGCGGGTAATCTGCTGGTGACACTGCAGGAACACCAGCAAGTCCCGCTAACAAGCAGCAGCCATGCAACAGCAGGTCCAGCGAAAACAAACTAGCAGCATCTCAGCAGCAGCAGCAGCAGCACATGCACCAGCAGCAGGCAATCCTAGACACTCCAGGGTGCCAGCAACAGGTACAGCTGGCTCCGTCAATGCCTACAACTGCCAGAAGCTTAGCAGGGCGCTTGCTGCACCCTGGGCAAGCAGTGACTATGCACCCTGGGCAAGCAGTGACTGTGCAGCTGCTGCTGAAAGATGGCGACGGCGACACATACCAGCCACACGGCGAGCCACTGCGCCTTAGTGTTGTGCGTTTGCTGGGCACAGGGGGTCTGAACGAGGTGCATGAAGTGCAGCAGCTGCCAGCTGGCGGTGCCACAGCAGACACAGTGGGTGCAGCAGGCTGTGTGCTGGGTGGCAGCAGTGTTGGCAGGCAGCGCATGGCGCTGAAGCTGCCGCTGCGCCATGCTGTACTGCCAGCAGGGAAAAGGCAGGGCTTGTGTGCGATGGACGACGTGTTCTATGCGCATGGCAGCAAGCTGCTGCTGGCGGAGCACAACATTCTAACCACTCTGGGGGGGCAAGCATGGCATCACGCGCAGCTATGGCTGCGGCATTCCTTCCTTCACCTCAAACGGCCATGCATTCCAAGTGCGTGGACTGCTGCTCGAGCTGTTTGAGCTGGACAGCCTGCACCAGCGACTGGTGCCTCAGGATGGCGTCTTCCTGCCTAGGAGTGCTAGTGAGGCGTGGGTGATGGTTGTATCTGTGGCTGGTGCGCTGAAGACTGTGCATGTTGACGCTAAGCATGTGTTTGAGGACCTCAAGCCAGCCAACATCTGCCTCACCAAGGCCTCTGGCAAGCTGGAGTACAAGCTCATCGACTTCTCTGCCTGCCAGCCGCTGCTTGGGCCCAACAACATGACAGCGCGTAAGGCTGTGACTGGCACGCGGGGCTTCATGGCTCATGAGGCTGATGGCAGGCTGGAGCACACAGAGTCTGCAGACACCTACTCGCTTGGTGAGCAGTGCAGCCCTGCTGTCTCTCTCACTGGCTGTTGGTGCGGCAACTTCATTGTGTGGTGAAAGACTTGGTTGCAGGACCTGGCTTGTCCTGTGGCGTGTGCTAGCAGATGTACGCCATCCAAAAGATTATAGGCAGCCGCTGATGATTGCGCATATATTTCGTGCCTGCAGCTGGCACTGTTTCAGGGTAGTTCGGCTTTTTTGTTGCGCCATGCACTGTTGGTGCCACATTTACTGCTGCAGGTGCAGTGCTTTTGGCTTCCAAGACAGGCCATGTTCCCATGCTGCTGTTGCCTTGCACTATCAACTCCTCGCCATCAGCTATGTCCTCACCAGACGTCTACCAGCAGCTGCTGGCTGTGCCGAAATTTGTGGATGCATTCGACAGCATTGAGCTAGCGTTCCTGCAGGTGGCCCTGCAGGACGACTGGCAGCAGCGTCCCACAGTGCAGCAGCTGCTGGCTGCTGACCCCTACATGAAGCATGGGCCTGTGCGTGTGGTCAACGCTGCCGCCGTGTCAGAGGAGCCAGCAGCAGCAACACCAGCAGCAGCTGCTGCAGAGGGCCAGCCATCTATCCCGCAGAAAGCAGTAGACGCAGTAGACGCTGCACGTGACAGCAAGGACAGCTTGACTTGGGCTGCAGTTGGCGAGATGCTGCGCGAGTTTGGCTACTGAGCATGGTTTGACACGACAGCTTCATAACAGCATCCTAAGCATAGTCACTCTGCAACACGGTGTTGCTGTGGCTAGCGCCACACCCCCAAGGCCTTGAAGCGTGGCCTGGCATCATGCCCTCCATGATGTAGCAACTGCGCTGGCTGACAGCAACGTGCTTGCATTGTGCAAGCTGGTATTATTTTGTGCCTTAGGAACTTCGTAAGGCAACAGATGAACAGCCTTGCACCAAGGGGTTCTTGTGTTTATTGTTAGTTGTTTACCATCCTTGTGCCTCTCTGGGCGCTCTGCCAGGCCTGCGGCACTGAATGGGTTGCTCCGAGCAACCAGCAGGTTGCATTTTGAAAGGTGGAGTTGAGTGCACTTTACAGATGCACCGGGCCTCTGGCAACAGACAGTTACTGTGACACTGCAGCTGCTGAGTGTCCTGCTGTCAGCAAACATTGTAGTTGTTCCACAGCGAGCTCGAGCTGCCAGGTCAGCAGCCAGGGTGTGGAATCAGCAATGTAGGGTTTGAACCTCAACAGTCCACAGGCTTTCGATGACTGCAACTGGGTGACCTCCAACAATACTTTCGAACTCTATAGAGCAATTGCACGGCTGTTGTTCATTCCAAGGCATGTTCAAAGGCCAAACCTAAGTGTGTAACTGCAGGCAGGAGCAGTCACGTGAGGAGGTGGTGCACCACCTCCTGCTGTAGCATGCAACAGCAGTGCTGTTCTCCAAGACAAAGGCTGTCGTATGCAAGCACAAGGCATCATCTTAAAGACATATCGGTTGTCCTCGGGCAGATTTTCGATTCTAAAGGGGTCCAAGCCGGGCAGTAGCTTCAGCACGGTCCCGCGCCGGCGGTCACGTGCACGTGCCATTCAAGCACGCATGGACTTCGCAAGGACTCACTGTCGGCAATACAAATATGATTTAGTTGCTATCTACGGCAGCGGAGCCTTTACTGCGATACGTCACCAACTGGGCTGTGCTGCTGCTGGTGCTGGTGCTGCTGCTGTCACCACACATGGCAGCTGCAATGCAAGCATAGTCCTAGCGAAAGTTACACTGGTGGAGTTGTGACACATCTACTGTGTAACACGCTGCTTTCCACGTCACATCACATCAATAGCACTGCGCGGCATGGTGCTCCACTCATCAGGTGTGGGAACCCCAAACAGGCGTCAACCAGAGGGGCACAGGGCAAGGGGGCAAGAAACCTCGTGAGCAATATCAAATTTAGGTCAACTGGCGGTGCTGCAGCTGCAACAATAACTTCGACGTGTTAAATCATCAGGCTGCAGCACGGTATCTGCGGCACCAGGCCTTGAGGTGCAGCCAGGAACCTAGACACCACGATGGATGGGCAGGCAAGATCCTTACTCATCATCATCATCATGTTACCCATTAAGCCATAGCATCAACGCCATCGGCCCCGCGCCCCTCAGGAGCGGAAGAAAGAGGGAGCACTGCTCCATTGTGTTTGCAAATATTACGCACATCCCAAGCTTGGACAAGATACTCAGCAATGCTCCTAGATATCACTCGGCACACCCCCCTACTACCCCAAATATCATCAGAAACAAAACGCAACAACTTGGTGGATGCATCAGTCAACGACAACACATTGCGCAATTTTTCAGCGCCGCCAGCAACATCACGCAAAACAGACCGAATTTCATCAAGCATAGTATCCCTCTGAGCAGAAGTAGAGGGACAATCAAACATCAGATGTGACAAAGACTCAACACCCTGACCACAAGCAGGACTTGCTGTGTTAGAATCAGCTCTGCTGCCGCCATAACGACTGGTACGCTCATGCACACAAAGACAGCCCATTCGAACACGCATCAGCAACTCAATACCACGCGTTGGCGCACCAGAACACAAAAAGGGCCTAGCCCTTTTAAAACGAATGGCATCAGCATGTGTAGGGTGCACATGCGTGATGTAACGGCTCAAAGTAGAGTGCTGCAGTGATTCACAAACAATTGTGTCTGCATGCAGCTTCCTGACCTGACGGTTGATGTGATTCTTGCACGCAATAGCTCGATCAGCCGCCGCCTCAACATCCACACCATACTTGCAAAGCAAACTCTGCACATACTTATGCCAAGGTGTCACCGCAACAGCACCACTAGGGCGCTTCCACTCAGCTGAAAACACCTGATGTGGCAACCGACAGTTCTGCATACGCTGAACCCTAAAGTAATACTCCATCGCCCTCTGATGAAGCCACATGTACAATGGCTTCACACCCCATTCAGCCAGAACAAGTGAAGTGCAAGGGCGCTCCTTGCCACAACGCATTGAGCACTTGATGATGTCAGTCTGCACTTTGTCAATCTGTTGCAGTTGCCTTGCAGTTGACGGAAACCAGACCTCGCCGCCATATTCAACAATCGGGCGAACGCATGTAAGCAGAATGATACGCTTTACTTCCACGCTGATGAGCCGGCTCTTCCAGACTGGCATGAGCCCACCCTTCACACGATGCACTTTTGCCAACATCTTCTCAAAGTGCGTATTCCAGTTGCAGGCATTGTTGAACCACAGGCCAAGGTAGCAGTACTCTGATACAACAGGCACAGGCACACCGTTCCAAACGATGCCAGAATCAGCCAACTGGCTGGGCTGTCTAGCTGGTGAGACATGCATGACAGCAGACTTCAAGCTATTCAGCTTGAACCGCCACTTACAACTGTATTCATAAACTGTTGCAGCCACAGCCTGAACCTCAGCCAGAGATCCGCACACAGCAACAAAGTCATCAGCCTGCATGGCTGCCACAACCTGACCAGCAAGATCCTTACTGTTGAGACTGATGTCACGTGAGTGCTACTGCTGGCAAAACATCAGCGCCAGAACTTCCGGCATTTGCGATGCAGCTGCAAGGTCAGCATACATAGCAGCAACATGATGGCATGGGTCAGCTGCTGCTGCAGCAGCATCGCCATGTGAGTGTGGCACAGCTGCGTGACAGCATATATGTTGCCGGGCGCTGCCGATCTACTCACTGCTGTCTAGGTCCGTGCGCAAACTCCAACATTGCTGCCAGCACTATCACACTGCGGCATGTTATCCTCGTGCACCCATTTTGATGGCACGTTGTAGTCTAAACTACAGTTCAACAGCACGGCCTGCTGGGCCATACTACTAGTAAAGCAGTGCATGCAAGCCTGCTGCAGCAGGGGTCTCACCTGCTTAGCACCTGATCGTCTGTGCTGGGCCAGGTGTGCCATCTGACGAAGCACGAGGCAATGCATGCTGCACCCCAGGGCGTTGTGCGGCGCTGTGGCACTTGCCAGGCAGGCGCTGCTCACTGCGCTGTGTGTTTAGATGAATTATGCACATGTTGTGCAAGTCTGCTCCAAACATGCTGTTCCTGATCTGCTTGATATCAGCAGGTATGTGAGCCGTCATTGCAACACCTCCACCGAGGTCCAGGGCTAGGCGATGGAACGCAGCAGCAGCCTCTCAGTTGGAGTCAACAGGGGTGCGCTGCTGTATGGCACGATTGCGATACCTTGGACTATGAAAAGGTTGCCGGCGCTGCTTGTCTTGTCAAGCACCTCGATGCGGATCTTGCACTGAGGATGTGGCGTCACCTGCGTTGCACAGACGCAGCCAGTTGTAGCACATGAGCAGAGGACAGCACACCCGGATGGCATCGTGCCAATGCACAGCTGTGTTTGGAACAGGTCCTCTAGCAGGACTGCGTCACAGCTCAGCACAGAGGTCACTTCAGGACAAGGATGAGATTTGGAAGCTGCGGAGTACCGTCCTCACAGGACGCGGGACCAATGAGGGCAACCTTATGGTGTAAGGCCTGTTGGTGAACCTTGTCACTTTGAGTCAATTATTTGTGTGTGATCATGTGCCAGAAGGGCATTTTAATGTACTGTGTGTGGCGAGAGAATGTCACACCCTGTGAGGTTGCTGTATGTCATTTCCAGGTCCTGCCAACCACATCGTGTTACAATGTCAGTAACATTGATATCCAGGACTGTGCAAACGGGATAACATATGGTGTTATGGTGGGTTTTAGGTTGGTTTCCACCCCCATACCTGGCCGTGTTTATGGCTCCAACCATAGTCAGTTCGGTGAGACCAATAGTGTCTGGGATTGTCGGTGTTTTTCAACACCCATTTAGAAAGCCATACCCCAGCTCTACTCACCTGGCTCCTATGTTTTGGCCCCATAGCAGCAGAAATCCAGTACATGCCCAATTACAAATGTAATTTCTCTTCTTCATGAACACTAGTTTGTATGACAAGGATACCAGCACTATAGGCTGTGTAACTAACTAACTAACTAACTAACTAAGGATATACCATTTGCACCATGGAATCAAAACTTGGAGTTGCGTCAGAACTTCAACTTGAGATTATCCAACTGCAGCACGACATCGTCAGTGATATGACATCACCAATCACCATACAAATCATCTCACCTCTGTCCTTGCAACTGCCATTGCTGCTGACCCATCACCATCCTTGGTCATGCCATCCATCTCTATCGACTTGCAGGCGCAGTTGGAAATGCAGCTCAGCCTTGCAACACCTAGCCTGCCGCGCGGCTATTGTGTGTACAGCACAGCCAACTCTGCAGTGTTGAATGCAGCAGCAGGATACTTTCTCTGCGGCTGCACCGCTTGCCGTACTGCAGCACTGGTATCACTAGTCAAGATGAAACTGCTGCCTGGCTTGTTGGCAGCCAATCCCATCCTGTAGCAGTTTAATTCGTCACAGCAGCGGCGCGTGCCGTCTTGCACGGCTGCGTCTTGCCAGGTCCATTGTGATGGTGCGGTTTGAGCATAGTTGCTGAACCAGCGCTGAAAAGCAAGGCTCTCGACACACCACGGGTCCTGCAAGGAACCATTAGCAATAAAAAACAACGCAGTAGGGGTGGGTGCAAGTTTGTTTATTAAATAAGCCCAGTCATACCTACCATATGCAACCGTGCGCCTGCAGATTCTTGTCGCCTCTTGCATGCTGACGACACAGCAACAGTGCATGCAAGGTCAATGTAACACGGATCACTGCACAGCACAAACAGCGCAGGCAAGCGTTCAAATGCTTCCGCATCTTCTCCCTTGTGTTTGTCTGCAGTTGTATGTATTGTGTCAGCACATTAAAGCAGGCTATCTCGGCAACATAGCATGGGTGCTCTGGGCCTAACCAATGGCGCAAGCAAGCAAGCAGCTGCTACAGCAATGCATCCTCACCGCATCTGCCTCTCTTGCTGCCAGTGGGATGACCGGCCGTATCGTTGCATCAGTGTTGCCAGCTACTGCCACACCAGCAGGCAAGACCACGCCATCACAGCCAAACAGTCCAGCCAGTGCTGCAAGCTGGCATGCTAGCATACGCTTCAGTGCGTAGGCGATCAGTCCGCGGCCGTACAGCGCTTGCCCCACTGCCGTGGGGTGTATTGCGTCCTGCATCAGCTGCCTGCGGCTGTAGCCAGTGGCTGCTTGGGGCGCTGCATCATCATACATGAGGCTGTACAGCGCATTGCGTGCTGACACGAAGGGAATGCTGTACACCCTGGCCAGCAAGGCATGCATCTCTTCACCTGTAAGTAGGATCCGTCACAACAGGGGTCAGCTGTGCTGCATTTGATCATGCATGGAAGGGCAGAGTGCCGAGATCTGATGAAGGGCACCGTGAAATGATGATGCTGTATGTTCAGCATGGGCCAAACGGCCGCGAAAAGCCCGATTGGCTGGATAGCCAGCATGTAGTGAAGTTGGTGCACCTGTGCTCCTCATCACCACCATCTGTGCCAACAGCGCAACTAGCCAGTGCCGTGCTTGCCTTAACCTGTGCGATTTGATGTCAGGCCCGCCCTAGGGTGCGGTGCAATGTAGTGGAAAGTCGGATAGGATACTGCCACAATAACCTGTACTGTTCTATCGAGCTAGTGCATTAAGTGATCACACCTGAATCGTAGAAGGGCATGGGCAGGTCGTAGCTCAGTCCCTCCTGCCCACCGCCCGGCACGCTGCCTGCTGCCTTTGGAGCCACTGACTCCGCGTCAAAGCTGAATACGGAGAAGCTCAGGAGCGCTGCGTTCGGGGCACGCCTTATCACGCGGCGCAGCAGGAGCTCGTAGTCAGCCACCTGGGTGCAGCATAGGTTACAATGTTACTAGAACTGTCATATGCAACGTGAATGACACAGAGTCAGGAGAAGCGTGACTTGGTTCAGGCGCTGGCCCAGGTTTTCAGGCTGGAATAAGCCTCTGTTGTTGAAGTTCATCACCAGCGAGCGTCATATCAGCGCAAGAAGAGCACTGCATGCTACTGATGTTGCTGGTGCTGCTGCACGAGCACTGTATGTGCATGATATGCAGCTGCTGCGTGTTGAAGGTGAAAACAGATGGCACGGCTGCGCTGTGTCTCACCCTTTGTGATGCAAGGGAGGTGCTGCAGGCGGCACACATACAGCATCAGTACACATAGTGAGAGGCGGTATTGGCGACAGAAAGTATGCTGCTTATTGTGCTGGTTGAGATGGCACTGCCGGCGGTGCTGGTGCGGCCCAACCAGGCCATCTGCACTGTGCTGTCAAATTATTAGGCACAGGCAGGCCATGCATTGCTCTGCAACATACTTTTTCTTCAGGACATCCACATCACACACAGTAGCTGCCTCTGAGATTACTGCCAGCCCTGCTGGGGAAGCAATTCTGTACTTGATTTACATCTCCTCATCTTTGTGTGATAGAAGGCATGCGCATGTGCTGTGGCTACTGCCAGCAGGAAGGGTGCCAAGATGCACCAACAGCACAGCACATGCCAATTGCTCACCACTGCAGGCGCAGGCAGCCATTTGCGGAGTACTCTACAATGACCAGGTCTGCTGTCGCAGGCACGTAGTCGTACCAGCACATGGCTGCTGGCAGCGCTGTTGTGGAACCACGCCCCAGATTGATGACATTTACAGTGACACCTGACAGCAGCAGATGCAGGTCGGGATGAGCAGTGGTCGGCATTCGATGCAAGGCTTGTAAATGCTCAGCAGTGCAGCTCAGCTGTCATGCGCAGCTGCTGTTTGCTTGTGCATGTCACCAGCCAACATGGCTGCTTGAAGTAGCTGGCCTGGTTCGCAGCCTTGGAGGCAGATGAAGCGCGGAGTGGCAGTGTTGTTGGCAGGCATTGCTCCTGTGCCTTGCTGTGGCAGTGTTGTTGGCAGGCATTGCTCCTGAGGAGCACAATGCTGGTGCTGCACCATGTGGCGGCCACATACCCGATGAACAGCTAACGTCTGTCACATACACTGCTGCGGCTGCTGATGCCCCAAGACCGAGACCTTGTTAGAAGCCTTAGATGATCTATTGCACTGTACAAGGATGTGCAAGTGCAAGGCTTGACGTCATCAGCGGCTGCTGCTACCACTTGAACCTGGTAACACAACATGGTGCCAGCAGGCTCCTGTGTCTGCTTGTGTCTGCTCACTGTACAAATAAAGAAAATCACTGTTGATTCCATGATGAATGGTGCTGTGCCTGACAATGTCATACCTGGGAAAGCTTCACCCAGCCATGACTGCACCTCTTCCACCCAGCTGCCATTCCTGCTCTCGCGCAGGTGACCTTGTGTGACAGAGCCGCCAAACGTTGCAACTGTTATATTTGACTGTGTTGCAAGAGCCTGTGCCAAGCGCTCCCAGTTCCTGGCTGCAGCAGGCACCCCCAAGAAGCCTTTTGACAGCAGCCAGTTGGGGCCCATCAGAGGCGCTTGCAGCAGAGTGTCCAGTGCCTGCAATAGCACAGGTAGCGTTCCACACATATTTAAGGTGAAAATGACACTTGCAGGTGGATGTTTTGCCATTATTTGTGAAATGAACGCATGCTGCACCAGTGCACTAGCAACAGCTCTTTACTGCTGTTGCTTTCGGTGACGCACCTGCTGTGCTCCAGCCGGCTCCAGGCTAGAATACGATGCTACAAACATACATGCAAGTAGAAGTATGGCATTCTTTAGGCATAGCCGCCTCTGTGCTGGGATGTGAAGCACTGCCGCTCGACTTGCCATCGAACACTACACGATCGATGCCCAGCTATTGGTCTATAGCAAAATGATTATAACTTTCACGTCAATTAAATCATCCTTTTTCACATCAGTGCGAGCGCACAAGCCTTGCAGCAATTGCCCGGGACTGGCTGACAAAGGAGATACAATTAGTCATGTTGCAACCTTCGGGCCGCATAAATAGAGGGGCCCCTCGATCGTTTCAATTGCTGCGGTGGATCAGTTTTCTAGCAGGTAGGGTCGTTACGTTGGTCCTGCGCTGCAGATGCTGAGCCTGATGCCTGCCAGGCTGGTCACCACAAAGTAGCGCGGCAGGTGTGGAGGCTGTGACAGTAGTGCTGCGCTCATGACACGATGAACACGTGCTACAGTTGTACAGCTGAGCAGTAGCGGCTGCTCACTGCTGAGTCAGCAGCCTGCACGGTGCAATGCCGCATTGACAGGCTGTCATCTCAGCAGCAGCAGCTCTGCCACGTGGGTTGCTGCTCAGCCAACGATCCCAAAGAACACAGACATCTGCTTACAAAACTATTTTCTGTCACTTGTCAAGTGACGTCAAAGCAGCAGGACCCTGGCTGGGCTTCAGTGAAGTGACAGAACTAGTGATACCATGAAGCTACGCTGTGTGTGCTTCTATTCAGTACGTTGAGTTTAATTCGTGGCTGTGGCATCATCGGCAGCTGATATAGGTGGAGTTGGCCGGTGCTGCTGCCGTGTACACTCGGCGGGCTTGGCCTGAGCGTACCTGCTGCCATGGTGACCGCCTGGCCCTGGCACGCATTGTATGCAGCGCTCGGTGCTCTGATGCTGTGCCAAAATCCGTGCATGGGCTTGAGGGTGCGTCTTTGAAAAGTTCACAGCCCGGGACCAAAAGCAGCGTACATGAGCCACGACGGCACGTCAGCTGCAGCGAGGCCCGGTACCATTCGAAACATACAAATGCTGCCAGAAACCGGCACTAGAACTCTGGAAGTGACATAAGCTGGCAGAATCCAGCGTGCTGCTGTTGTCCTCGAAGATCCCGTGCATCATGAAGCGTTTTGAGGACTCCGACTGTATCTAATGCATTTGTCCGCTGTCTTCGATGTCATTTTGTTGCATCTCGCGGCTATTGGAGACTACGGAGTGGACACTGCAAATGAGGCCAAGGTGAGCAGCGCTGCTGCAGCATGTCACATGATGTGCAGTGTGCATGCCACATGCTGCTTGCCTGCCTCCACACCATGCATGCAGCGGCAGCCATCTTGCGCTTGATGGCGCTTTGAAGTAGCCAGGAATGTTGCAGGAAAAGCCAGCTCATGCAGTGGATGACTTGCATGCACTGCCTGCATGCAGTAGGAATGAGGACAGCAGATCGCGCATACTAGCAGTTGGCACTGCGTAACATGCTGTACTTGGATGTATCACAATCAAGTTGTGGTTTGACATAGGCACCCACTTGCTGTTAGGCACTTTGAAATTCACTCCTGCCAGCGCTGCTGTTTCAAACTGGCAGGTGGCCGCCATGATAGCTAATTGGGGCGTGGATGCTGTCATGGCACTTGGAGGTGCGGCAGCAGCTAGGCTGGATAGAAACTGCCTGATGAAGCACCAGCAGCAAAAGGCATGAGCTGCAGCGGTGCCACTTTGCTACAGCAGAATGTGCTGCAGTGGATGTTGCCAGGAGGTTGGGTCGCCACCACACACTATTGCACGCCACAGCTGCTGCAGCAGTGAGGCATGCCTGCACAGCTTAGAATCAACAGCAATGGCAGCAGCTGGGTCCATGGCATGGCATGGCATGAGCTATATTGTTTTGAGTGGGTGGCTTAGCATGCAACTCGACATTGACATGTAGTCTGCCGGGAGCCTGCTGCTCATGCTCTGCCTGGCACTGCTGTGGCTCACCATCTGAATGCAGACAACAACTACAAGAAAGGGGGCAATGACACCATTGGTAAGCGCGCTAAGTAGTGCATAGCTGCTGTGCGCTGCGCAAAACTCACCTGCGTTTCAGAAAGCAGAGCTATACTCGCTTCAAGTCAGCACTACTCGCAGCAGCAGAATGACCTCAGTTACCGACAGCTGCTCGGTCACTTGAGCTGCACAATACCCACAGACCTTGCAGCACAGCGCGCAGTCCAACCACGAGCGCGAAGCATGCACGCATGCATTTGACCACAGCATGCGGGTTCTTTCTGTCATCATGCTTCCCGATGACGTGTCACACAGCAGCTCGGCCAAGCCACAACTGCTGCTGCCTTGTGTATGACTTTGCGCAGATCGCAACATTGGAAAGTACTATGCTGCCTTCATCTCACCGTTCAAGGGCACGCTTGGCACACCATCGGCAAACCCTAACAACCGCTTCTGGGCGGTGCCTGGCAACCATGACGTGAGCAGCAGCAGGTGATGCGCAGCTTGAGCTCTACTGCATCAACACCCATCAACACCCATATACACACGCTCGGTTGCTCGGTCGCTGGCCAGCTGCTGGCTGGCTAGCTAGTAGCTTGCTCGTGTAGCTGCCTCCAGCCCCCATGCATTGCCGCGCTAGGCAGCTGGTGTGGATGCAGGCCTATGCTAGAGCTCGGATGGCGCATCATGTGTTGCGTCCACATGCAGTACACCATGCATGTTGACACACGACCACAGGTAGGGCTTAGGTTACAAGCGCGGTATGCTGTGATCACGCAACCCTGTTACTACATCCAGACCTCAATAACCACGCAACCAGTTTCCATATGCGATAAGAACAGATTCATGCAGCTCCTGGACTCCAGGTACAGCAACATCATACCTTAATGCAGTGCTGGACCAGGAGGGACCCGCCCGGACCTCCTGGTGCATATAGCTTGAGCGCGACGGCTGGACACCAGCAGTAGTACTCTGGCCACCTGCCTACAGTGGTGCCCTTCTGCTGTCATTTCTGCTGCAGTGGGGTTCCACCTGCGGAGACAACAAAGGTGGCTGCGACCCAGCATGTATGACAGGCACACTTGACCCGCAGCTGTGGTACCTACCGCCAGGCAAAGCATACTACACCCAGAAGATAGGTGAGCCCTTGCAAAACCGTGATATTGAAATTTTGTTTGGGCAAGAGATAACATGACTGCAGCAATTCAAGAGTCTTGCACATTGCCGCTGAACCTTGATTGATACACAGCAGTCAGTTCCCGCCAACAGAAGCCGTTTACAGTATGTATTGCCTTCTTGCAAAAGATATTCTCTCACAACGCGTCTTTTCTAAACAAGGCACATCGCCCCCGCCTTGTAAAATCCCGGACCTGGCTGCGTATCATCTCCTGTTTCTTTTGTTCACCTCTGCAGGTAGTGTGCCAGGGCAGCCGCAAGTGCCACTGCTAGAGCTGTTTGCGCTCGACAGCGACTGCAACCAGCGCGACGGCACCACCGCAGACTCCCTACAGGCGCTGTGGCTGCAGCAGGCACTGACGGCCAGTAGTGCTGTCTGGAAGTTTGTGATGCTGCACCACTCCCCATACAGCTCGTCAACATCACATGGCACCAACCCGCGCACACAGTGGTGAGGCACAGTGCACGGACATGCAAAAACAGCAGTTGCGTTGCTGCAACCAACAGACAACAGCCTGCAGCACATGAGCTAGTTGCTGCTGCATAGCTTCGCGGATTGCTGGAAGCCGGGTGGCAGTGGCTGCCACCAGCTTTGGGGTATCTGTCGAAAGACAATGTCATCAATGCCAACTCACAACGGTTCTCTCGAGGCAGCCTGTTGTCGCACTGTGATGCAGCAGCCTGCTTGGCTTACATACAACTGACATGCGTCACAGCTGATGTTGTTTCGTTGTTGTGCTGCAGGTTGTTTCAGGAGTGGGGAGCAGACGCAGTGTTCTCTGGCCACGATCACGTGAGTCGTGCTTGGCATAATAATAATCAATCCTTGTAAGCCATACCTTTCGGCATCGGCAACCGCGCCTCACCCACTGGGGAGGCGGAAAGCAGACTGATTATTCTCTCTATTTTCGGTGTAAGGTAGACCACCCAGACCCTTACACCCCTTACTAGGCAGTGCTTGGCATGTTTATGTTATTGCACCAATGCATCTCCCATCGGGCACCATTGTGAAAGCGTGAACAGCATGACCTTGCATAGCTCCGCAGGCCAATCATGCAGGCAGCAGCTACAAAGTTGGGAACAGCACAGTCTCTATGTGTTGTGCACACACATAATGCTGCCAGTGCACTGCGCGCTGTGCTGCCTCCCCTACTCTGCTGATGTTGTGCTGATGCTGATGCTGTTGCTGCCATCTGCTTCTCTTGTCATGCCCTTTCCACTGCTGCTGTGCCGTGCGCTCCTTGTGCCGGTGCTGCCGCTGTGCGCTGTGCAGCTGTATGAGCGCATCGTGAAGGGCAGCGGCTTCCCCTACTTTGTAAATGGCGCAGGCGGCCAGAACCTCGACAAGTTCAATTCAACCGTGCTAGAGCAAGGTTTGATATGTCGACTCCTTGATGCAGCTGCACAATCTGCCAAGCATTTTGCAGCTGTGCCAGCCTAGCACAGCACATTCAGTGCTATGGGAATCGGTCTGACCAATTATAGTCTCTGATGCTCACAATGCTGCATGTGCTGTTTTGCACCAAATACGCAGCTATATCAACCAAATCGGCCGTCGCGCATTGTGCTGTCGGTTGCTTGTTGTAACAATACGCTGTAGCCCTTGCTGCTGAGTTGTCGGCATCCTGCTGTATGCAGGCAGCGTGGTGCGTTTCAACGCTGTGCATGGTGCGCAGCTGATCAGGCTGGACTCCACCAAAGCAGATATCTCCTTCTATGCAGCAACAGATGTAACCAACCCACTGGCTTCTCTGATTGATTGCTACAGCATCAATAAGGCACCTGGCAGCAGCGTCAGCTACTCGGCATGCACACCGGCAGTGACAGGCCAGTACTCACTGCTGACGGGGGCGCGGGCAAGGAATGCTGCTACTGGGCGGCCTACCATTGCTTGGAGGTAAGTGGGATAGCTTACTCGTAGCTTTAACCATGTTGATCACCAGTTGCACAAACAACTGGTGGTTTGGGAGCGGCTTTTCCTTTCGTGTTTGGTTGCCTTTGCTGGGCAAACGAATGAATGATGATGATCGCCACTCGCTGCTGTTCCCTGCACTGCGTGAGCTTTTACTATTGACAGCAGCCGCATCGCCTGCTACTGGGTGGCCTGCCATGGCCTGCGGGTGATTCTGCTGCGGTGCTCACCTCGAGTAACCAGGCCTACCCAAAAGTACTGAACTGTTGCTGCACCCGGTCACAAATGTGCTGCCTGCAAGGCAATGCAGCATCCCAGCAAGCTGAAAATGCCGTGCAATTCAAAGAACCGGAGGGCGGTTACTGTGCAGGGAATTGCGCGTCATCAGCCATCACCATCACCCACAGGCATTCACGCTGCCGCCAAAGCTTGAAACAGGCGGCTTACCATCCTTTGTGCCTAGCATACTATGCTGCCAGGTTTCTCTGGTAACCAACACAGGAGCGAACCCACTACAAACATGCTGTGTCTGTGTCTGCCGTGGTGTCTGCTTATGAAAACAGGTACACATCCAACAGCAGCATTCCCGCGACATGGAACCAGCGCATCTTCAATGACACCACTTGGCCAGTAGGCAGGAGCCGCTTCGGGTGAGCGTGCAGCAGCAGCAGCAGCAGCTGCGCATCTGAACACCTGCGAGACAAGCTATACGCCAGCCTGAGTGTGCTGCACGGTACATGTCACTGTGGGCTGCCATACAAGCATGTTTGTGTGAGCTGAAAGCTTGCGTCAATCCTTGCACCACCTGCCGCAAGCTGTATGATCAGGCGGGGACCGTAAGCATGCCACCTGGAAGCTTTCAACATGCATTTGTATTCCACATTTGCCCTGACGCTGTTGACACCTCATTTGCAGGTATGGACCTGACTACAACTTCACAACTCTGCTGCCAAACGGAACTGTCTCGCTGGGTCACTACTTCCGCACCACCTTCTGCCTGTCAGCCACACGCCTTGCCTGGCTGCTTGGGTGGGCAGGCAGCCGCCTGACCATGGCTGTGTTTGCTGACAACGGAGCAGATGTGTACCTCAACGGCAGGCAGCTGCTGGCCAACTCAACAGTAAACAAGGACGCGGTTTACTGGAACAGCCGGTTCTCTGTTCTATCTCAGCATTGGTGGCAGGTAGGGATCAGCAACACCCACTTCTTCGCATAACAAAGCTATAAGACATATGAACACATGTACAGACCCAGCTATGGGTGTTGCGGACCACATACATGCAGCTGTGCTGCACGCACACAGCACATTGAACTTCAAGCGTGGTGCCAACTGCATGTGCTGCGCCTGCTTTGACTTTGCAAACTCATCACGAGGTTCGCTAGCGCGCTGTATTTGCATTTCATGCTGCTGCTGCTGCTGCTGCTGCTGCTGCTGCTGCTGCTGCTGCAGGCAACAACGTCATCGCTGCCTTTGTCTCCAATAGCCTCAGGTCTACCGATGCAGGCTTCGACCTCGACCTGCAGTACAATGCGACAGCAGCCAATGTTGAAGCGCCAGGCGTTTTTAGTTCTGCTACAGCTGCGGCAGCTCCTGGTGCAGCTGGCGCTACCTCAATCCGAGTGACATGGATTAAATGTAGCTGCGACGGAAGCAGCGCTGTTCTCAGATACCTCATAACAACTCCACTGGGTGCGACCCGTACTCGTAGCGTCACAAATCCCCTGGCAACCACACGTTATGCGATTACCATCACTAATCTGCAGCCCTGCACAGATTATGTGGCCACAATCACTGCTGTGAACTCTGCTGGCAACTCGCTGCCCACACAAGTTTTTGCGAAGACCACTGGCTGCTAAACAGGAGAAGGAAGGAACGACAGCAGTGAAGATCGAGGATGCGTTCGTCGTTGAAACAACTGGTATGCACCAGGTGACATGTTTGCAATGTTCAGTTCTGATCATAAAAAAGGGAATGCTCTATCACACGTAATTGAATTACCTGGCCTAGGGCCTGGTTGTTTGTCCCTCTAGCATCGCGGCACTGATTACCGTTTAATTAAAACAGCTGCCACTCCAGCAGAAGCTGGTACTATGGCACGAGCAGTACTGCTGCCCGCCTGGGGGTTGCCAAGCGCGCCTCAGGGATCGTGATACATGCATTGGGATGTTGGGTTCCAGAGATGTCGGGGTTTCTGCATGCAGCAACGGTAGGTGCAGTTGTGTTTCAAGCAGAAGCCCTGTGGACTGCAAACTGTGCACACACCATGGCGTTAGCAGCTTTGGCAGGGATTGGCCATACATGTTACATGTGTCGTTTTCAGAGTTGGCATGAGTCGTACTACGGCATGTGCTTGCAAGACAAGTAGTGCCCACATGCGCACACAATAGTTGAACCTGCAGGTGGCCACACAGCTGTGGCCACGCTGGTTAATAGACATTGGGGTACTTATGCAGAAGTGTGGTGTTCAAGTGCTGTTTACGCAGCCTATGCACACCGATGCCTCCCTCATGCTGTTGGCAAGACAAAGCATACTACCCAGCTCCAACAAAATGTTCATGATTCGCGGTGCTGTTACCAGCCGCCACGTTCAAGCAGCAAACAGTACGTCTGCCTGCATCCAGCGATGTCACAGCAGTATCTGGTGCCAACTTCACTAGGCCAAACTAGTGCGTCAGCAAGTTCAGTGTGTGCGTGCGTCGTTGTTGCGTGTGTTGTTGTTGTCGTTGTTGCGCTATTGTTGCGTTGTTGTGTGCTGCTGCTTGCATCGCATGCTGCATAGTGTTGCTTCGACGCTGCCGTGTGCCGGGCTCAGGTTCCCGCTGCTGGAGCTGCTGTTGTTGCTGCTGCTGCTGCTGCTGCAAGCGCTCAGACTGCCTGCATGCGCGTGTTGCGGGCCGCTCTGCTGCGGCTGCAGCTGCAAATGCCTGCTGCAAGTCATCTTCAAGGTCCTGCAGGTCTGGTGGTTGTACCTGTCCAGACAGCTGCTGCTGCTGTTTATGCTCGCTCCAAGCCTGCTGGCGCTGCAGCTGCTGTGTCTGTTGCGCATGGAACTGTGCGATCCGTGCTGGGTCCAGCACATCTAAGTCGCGTGTTTCACGCAACAAGTGTAAAACTTCCTGCCCGTGTGTCGCAGTAGCGTTGCTGCACTTGTCGAACACGTGCCTAGCGCAACGATCTAGCTTGGAATACAGGCCATAATCGCATAATGTGCAGCTAACGTGGCCAGCAGTAGCCTTGTTGCACTTGTCGAAGACGTGCCTAGCACAGTGCTGTAGCCTTGAAGACAGGCCATAGTCACAAAAGATGCAGCTTACTCTGTTATTTGATTCTCGTTTGAAATATCGTGCGACGAGGAAATGTGTTTGTTTGGGCATGCCCGAATTGTGCAAACGAACATTGCAGTGACGAAGAACAGCAAGTACAATCGAGATATTGTATTCAATACGCAGTTGGTGAGGGTCCTTGTGATGTACAATTTTGACTGGGCGATATGGGCGAAGCCGCCTGAGTGTTACTTTACAGCCCCTCACAGACAAGACATCCGATACAGGCTCCAACATTCTCAATGCATTTGTAATGTATTTAGAATGCCAATGCGGTGGCATTCAAGGCTTGCAATGAAGCCCGAGAAACTTGGCAGCAGGCACATCCCACTCTTGGCACACTCCGATGCACACTCTTAGTTGTCGAATGCATTTGTCTTATATTTAGATTGCAAATGTGACTGCTGAACAGCCGCGAAAGTGCCCCAATCGTAGGCGCTTTTTTCCGGGCCGGGCCTTGCAGAGAGCTCCCTATAGCAGAACTCGCTAAAGTTGCAGAACTCGCCAAAGTCATGAACTTGCAATCAACATGACTCGGGCTGTCCTTGTTGCACAGATGCCAGGTTCACCCCTTCACAGTTTCCTGCTTCAGTCAACCCCATGTTGGTGGCACGAAATCACCAACACCATCAAGGCTCTTCAGTCTTTGCACGCTTTGCAGCAGTCTCTCCCTCTCCAGCTGCAGCGCTGCCAGCAGCCTCAGCAGCCCTCTTTGCTGCTGCCTTCTTTGCTGCTGCTGCCTTTGCTGCAGCCAGTGCTGCAAGAGCAGTGCGGCCCTGCGGCGCAGCAGGTGCTGCTGCTGTTGCTGCTGCTGCCACTGGCGCAGCAGCAGGGCTGCCCTGCTGCTGCTGCTGCTGCTGGGGTGGTTGCTGTGGTGCTGCAGCTGGCAGCACTGGCTGCAGTGTCAGTCTGCGTGGTGGTGCAGGGGCAGCTTTGCTGCCACCACTGCTGTGTGACTGAGGCCCAGCAACAACAGCGGGGCCAGCAGCAGCAGCTGCCACTGTTGTTGCTGAGCCATCTTCTGCTGCGGTAAGATCAACGACACCACCAGGTGACGGTGCTGCTGCTGCTGCTGCTGCTGCTGGTGCTGCTACTGGTGTTGGTGTCAGCCTGCGTGGCGCTGGCTTAGCTGCCCCAGCAGCAGCAGCAGCAGCAGGCACAGCAGGCGCAGCAGCGGGTGGCGACACAGCCACAGGAGATGGGCTGATTCTGCGAGGCTGGCTGCTGCCGCCACTGCCTGCTGCTGCTGCTGGGCTCATGCCTGCTGCCGCCGTGCCTGCAGCAACTGCTTGCGGCTGTATGCGCTTGATCGGTGGCTTTGCTGCACTCGCCTGCTGCTGCTGCAGCTGCGGTAGAACCCCTTTCTCTGCAGATGCCGGCACAGGGCTAGCAGCAACAATTGCGTTTCGCACTGGCGCCGGCAGAGCCGTTGCTGCTGCTGCTGCTGCTGCACCTCCGCCAGCCTTTGCTGCTGTTGCTGCCGCTGCTGCCGCCACCTTCTGCAGCGATGCCAACAGCGTAGCTGGCAGCTGTTCATCTGTGAGGGGCTCTCCGAGCTCTCCCGGCTGAAAAGTAACAAGGCTGCAGTAGCCATCGTGTGAGGAGACTGCCAGGCAGCTGCCGTCACGTGACCATGTGACATCCGTGATGGGTGCGTAGTGCAGCGGGCCGACTATGAGGAACGGCTCCAGGGTCTGTGGAAAAGTGAGAGGCAGAAGGTGGGCGGCAGCAGTGAACTTGGTGTGCAGGTGATGAGGGGAGGACTGGTCTGATTGGGAAATGTTGCAAACAAGGCTGCAGGTGCATAGTGCAGCGGGCCTACTATGAGGAATGGCTCCAGGGTCTGCCAAAAAGGCAAGCGGTGGAACTCAACGCAAGGTAGGGGGCGACACATGTGAATGTGGTGTGCAGGTGATGTATTAAAGGATTATTTCTCCCTGTGCTTAGTGCAGCAGGCCGACTATGAGGAACGGCTCCAGGGTCTGTAGAAAAAGCAAGTGGCAGAAGGTAGGCGGCAGCAGTGAATGTGGTGTGCAGGTGATGAGTGGAGGACTGGTTGATTGGGAAATGATGCAAGCACGGCTGCCGGTGCGTAGTGCAGGGGCCTGCTATGAGGAATGGCTCCACGGGCTGCACGAAGCAAGCGGCGAAATTATAATGTAGGGGGCGACACATGTGAATGCTGTATGCAGGTGATGTATGGTGGGGGTTTCTTTCTCATAGCACAAGCTGTCTCTATCGCCTTGGCAACAACGCGTGTAGCGCATATGTAAGCTGGCTGGCGAAGACACGTTTGTCGTCCAATGCCTCACCTGCATATCATAGAGCAGTACGCTGCCACTGCCAATACAAATTGACTGGCTAGCCAAGACAAATTGGCAGCAGCACAATGCCTCACCTGCATATCATACAGCAGCACAATGTCCAGTGTCGCCACTGCCAGCACCATCCTATACGGCAGACCCAGCGCATTCACCCCCGCCGCTGCTGCAACGTCCGCGCCAGCAGCAGCTGCACTGCCTTCTGCACTGCTCGGTGCTGCTGCTGCAGCTGCTGCTGCATCATTGCCTGCGCTGCCGCTGCTGTTGCCGTAGCTGCTGCTGCTGTTGGCTGGCTGTTGCAGCTTGAAGAGCAGTGGGCAGAACTTGACTGCTGTGGAGGCCTTGCAGGGGCATGGCAGGGAAGCCAGTGGGCTGGACCTGCAAGCAGCAGCAGCAGCAGCAACAGCATAAGCTCAATGTCTGTGCATCTGGTAAGTGCTGCAGCAAGGTAAATAGTGAGCAGATGTACCCATACGCCAGGTCAGGAAACCGCCAATCAGCTGGCAGGAAGGCGTTCAAAACCCTAGCAGCAAGAGAACAGCAAGCAAGTTGATAGTTGGACCTTGCAGGTGTGCATGGACTTGCATGACATGCACTAGCCAAAACGAAACCAAAGGACCGCATGCAACTCACCAGTTGCCACGCGCATACACATACGTCGTGTGCTGCAACCCACTGCTGCTGCCGCTGTTACCGCCGCTGCTGCTGCTGCCTTTGGCTGCCTTAGCCAGCCCTGCTGGGATCGCCAGCAGTGACCCGTCTGGCGACCAAGACATACGCCGGAAAAACACCGCCAGCGACTCATCCTGGAACAGGAAAGCCTGCAGCGGCTTGGCAGGCAGCACCTGCTGCTGCTGCTGCGGGTTGTCCCCCTCTGCTGCTGCAACAGCTGCATCTACGTCTGCTGAGATTGCTGCTGCTGCTGGTGGTGATGGGGGTGCTGCTGCATCCCTGGGTGGTGTGGCTGGCGCCTGCACTGTGCGCTTGAGCAGTGTTGCCGAGTGGATGAACTCCCGGGCCAGCTGCACACTGCTTTTCACTGCTGTGGAGCCTTTGCCGCCTGAGCACAAATCACGGATGGCAGCAGCAGCAGCCCCAGTATTAGTAAGAGGTGAACTTTCACCTGACAATCGATGCTTGCCTAGATGGCTGGTGATGGGACTATGCCCAGCAGCTGTGCCAGGCCAGAGCTACATGCATTGCATATTGGTGACAGACAGACCACCAAGCAGGCTGATCCCAGAGCTGTTCGCTAGTCTACAACTGCAGTACTACAAGCATCATTACGTACTGATGTCGCACCTAAGGGTGTGAATGCCTGATTTGATCACTAACATCCTCACCTGAGGGTGGCGGCTTGAGGCCGTGCACGCGTACACTCCTGTCAGCGCTCGCACTCACAAGCCACGCACCCAGCGGGTCCCACGCCACACCTTGCACGTAATGCCGGTGACCTAGCAGCCGTTGCTGCAGCAGCATAGAGTAAGCAGAAGCAGCACATGCAGGGCAGCGTCAGCGCCATGTGTGGCCTGCATTGCTAAACTATGTTGCCAAACACACAAAAATGCGCTGTGAATCATCATTGCAGACCTGTGTCAAATGCTGCTGTGCTGGATTCGGTGCCTGCTGCGGCTTCAACCACCCAATAAAGCCCTTTCAGCTACATCAGCTGCATGCACACACTCACCAGGTTCTGTCGGCTGTGCACATCGAACAGCATGACCTCATTCTCCACACTGCCAGTCAGCAGCACCGCATCGTCATGCGCCCACGCAATGTCAGTAACATCGTCATGATGCCCCCTCAGCGTGTGGGCCATTTTCCACCTTACACCATTCACTACATTCTCCTCCCTGCTGCTGTCTGCTGCTTCAGCTGCTGCTGACTCATTTGCAGGAGTGCTGGCTGGCACAACGCCAGGTGTCACTGCTGCTGCTGCTGCACTGCCGGGAGTCAGGGGTGGTGTAGTGCCTTTCGGGCTTCCGCTGCCATCTGCTGCTGCTGCTGCTGGCAGTGCTGCTCCTGCTGCTGGGATGGGCTTCCAGATGATAACCTCACCACTGTCACCAGCAGATGCCATGCAGTGGCCTGCAGGAAAAGGAATCAACACACACTGTTACAGGATCCAGCAGCACATGATGTGCGTGCACTACTGACTATCAGGCACCAGCGACAAGCCCTAGGGGTTGTTTCAAGACCATTGAAGCTGCATGTGCACCTGTACTGTGTGGATAATCGGAGCTGCCAGACCCACCTGTCTTTGAGAAGCGCACACAGTTGACGGTTGCATTGTGGCCCTCCAGGCTGGCAGCATGCCGCACGCCTGGGGTGCCATCTGCTGCACAGCTCAGCTCCCATATCTGCATATGCAGTTTTTTTGCCACGAAGACACATCGAGTCAGTACTGGCCAAGTGGACCAATGTGTTTGGGCCATGAACTGTTTTGTTGTGCTGTGCTGTGCATGCTGCATGTTGCTGCGCTGTATCAGGTTGTGCTCGCACCATGGCAGCATCTCCTGCACCCTACCTTTATCTCCCGATCTGCTCCTCCGGTCGCAAAGTAGCCATCAGGGTGAAAGTCGATGGAGAAGACCGGGTCCTTGCTGTGCCATATGATTTGCAGCGTCTTGGCCCTCATGGCCGCTGCCAGCTGTGCTAGTGTTGGTCCAGTGGCTTGATAAAGTTGTATGCAGCGCGAGTCTGATGCAGATCACAGTCGGAGCAGGCCTCAGCAAGCCCAGCACGGGAAGAAATGAGATGCCGTTGTGCTGAGCTGCTTGTCCATACAAGTTATTGAATTTGGTTGCAATACAGCTCGGATATCTGAGTGAAGCTGTTCATTCAGTGGGCGTACTCGCTGGCTACCACCCACTTGTCACTTTTGCGTTTGAACCAGCTCGATTGGTGAGTGGTGGGCGGGTTCTCCCATTAGCGCTGCTGTGCAGTGTATGCATTGAAACGGCACTTTTCTCACATGAAGTCCAGTTGCAGTCAGCCGCGCCTTTGCCAGCTACGCCTTGATGCTACTGCTGCAACAGCCATGTCAGCCACACTGCCACGGCACAAGTGACTGCGCCTGCTGGGCCTGCTCGGAGTATCAAGGATTGCAGGACGCCAGATTGAAGACATCATGCAGCAAAGTGCAGGACGCCAGATTGAAGATATCATGCCGCAAAGTGCAGCACTCACATGTCTAGATGGGGCCCCCGCCACCATGCAGTACAAAGGATTGCAGACACCAGATTCAAATATGAATGAAAGATCATGCAGCATAATGCAGTACTCACATGTCTACATGGGGCACCCGCCACCATGGCTGAATATGCTTGAACCTCAGTCTTCTGTTTCTCCTTGCTAGTTGATTTTAGTATTGCCTGCACTCAGAGGGATACTATGCTTGATGAAATTCGGTCTGTTTTGCGTGATGTTGCTGGCGGCGCTGAAAAATTGTGCAATGTGTTGTCGTTGACTGATGCATCCACCAAGTTGTTGCGTTTTGTTTCTGATGATATTTGGGGTAGTAGGGGGGTGTGCCGAGTGATATCTAGGAGCATTGCTGAGTATCTTGTCCAAGCTTGGGATGTGCGTAATAATTGCAAACACAATGGAGCAGTGCTCCCTCTTTCTTCCGCTCCTGAGGGGCGCGGGGCCGATGGCGTTGATGCTATGGCTTAATGGGTAACATGATGATGATGATGCCTGCACTCAAAGGAAACCTGGGTCAGTGCTGCACTGCAGCCTGAGGCCTGCTCACTGAGCACTCGGAGTGCGACGTGGCTCACTGCATACTATGTAGGCTCACTGCATACTATGTACTAGTAGGCAGGTCCCAATGAAGAGCATGTAGAAGGGGTTACATGGCGTACACACAACGAACACCATGCAGTCGTTCAGTGATGCCACCCATGACCTCAGCAGCTGTCCGACAGATGATCTTGTCAAATACCCATCCAGTCACTGCCAGGCATGCCTGCAGCTTGCAATTATCGCTACACAAACGTCAGGCCATGCCATCATGAGCCTAGCCCAGCTATGGCAACACCTCCACATTGCTGTCGCTTTTCTCCACATGCGTGCGCACTATGTGTCAGACTGGTACCCAACCACCACATATGGATAACAGCGAGGCATTTGCCAGAATTCAAAGCCCACGATCCAGTGGGTACTGTACACCTGACGCCAGGTGATACATACTTCTTATGTATATACGTTGCTGCCACTTGCAGGTTGCTACACCTGCCACTGTGCCATTCATCATCACAACAACACCCTACCAGCAGCAGCAGCCTCCAAACTCCATGCTGCTGCTGCTGCAGCAGCTGCTGCCTCCTTTGGCCAAAACGCCTCCTCCAAGCGACATACTGCACGCCCTTGCCCGCTGCTGCCAAATGCCCTGTCAGCATCTTGGCACTGTATAGTTGCGCCGGCAACAGGGCAGCTGCCACACTGTCTCGCCAAACTGTGCTGCGCTTCCAACCCCAAATCCATCCAGCGAAGACCCCTGCTTCTGCCGCAGCAGCTTATGAAACCTGTGCGGTGCCGCTGGTGAATCCTGGCAGCTCGTACCTGTAGCGGCCGTCTGCTGCAATGCCGAAGCCGCGTGGGTCTGCAAACACGTTCTCCAGCAGCTGGCCCTTCTCTGGCTTGGGGGACTCGTCAGCAAACTTGACGCTGTCCTCAACCTCGGCAGCAACCCTGCAGCAGCAGCAACAGTTGTGCAACAAACAATTTTGAGTTTGAGTTCAAGCTTAGCTTGGGCAGTCTGTTGCCAACTCAGCGGGCTGCATGTAGGGCATATCTTTAGGAAACATTTGAAAAGCGGTGCTGAAGAGACTGGCATCGCATGTTGGGGGTGAACTCCTATTGCAGCTGCAGACAACCAAGCATGCAAAGTTTATGCGTTCAAACATCAGACACATTACACAGAAGCCTGGTGTAGCAACCGGCCTGAGGGTAACAGCCACCCAATTGCCGGTGTGCATGCCTTGCAAAGGTTCTGCTAGTGCAGCGTTATCGGCTCCCACCTGTCGTGGATGGCCTTGATGTCGTCCTCTGAGGCCAGGCCCTGCTCCAGCATGATGCGCTTCAGCTGGGGGATGGGGTCGCGAGCCTGGACGCCAACAAGCAGCAGCAGCGGCGGCAAAAGCAGAAATAGCCGAAACGTCAGCAAAAGAAGCCACCAACATGCCAGAGCGCCGACGCGCTCCGCCATGCGCGAAGAGCTGCACACTCCATCACGATGGTACAGCAACCGCAGAGGCGCATGCAGTGCCTCTTCCTCTGCACTGACAGACAACTAAACTTCACAGCAAGCCACACGCAGCAGCTGCAGCAACCAGGCTGAAACAGTTGTCGCCCAGAGCTGTGACGGTCCACGATGAACAGCTGATGAAGTGCAAGAGGCTGTGTGCGCCACGCACCGCGTATGCTGCCGTCTCCCCCTTGCTACGCATGCGCTTTCAGCCAACTTATAGTGCGGGATGCTGTGCATCACACAACCACGCACCGCATATGCTGCCTTCTCCTCCTTGCTGCGCAGCTCATCGGGGTCTGCCAGGGAGTGGCCGCGGAACCTGTACGTCTCCGCCTCAATCAGCGTGGGGCCGTCTCCACGGCGCGCACGCTCAATGGCCTCCAGCGCAACCTCGCGCACCTGCAGCATCCCAATTGACAGACTGAGCACCGTCCGCACATGTTTCTACACAATGAGTGTGTGTTTCTGCACACTTACCGGCATCAGGCCGCAGGCGATTCACAACCCGCTGATTCTGCCACGCAGCAACACGCGCTGCTTTAGCTTGCAAACACAGATTCTCTTGGTTGAAATGTTACCAAAGCCAGTGCTGTGCCCCCTGTGCCCCCCACACACGCACCTTGTGCACGTCCATGCCTTATTTAGCAGAGTTGAACAATGCCATTAATATATCGATAGTAAAAACCATGACTCCCCACCTTGAGCACGTCCATGCCGTCCACGCGCACGCCCGGCATGCCGAATGCGGGCCCCTTCTTGTAGATGTAGGGGAAGTCCGCGTCACCCAGCGTGTGGCTGGTGGAGCGCAGGTGGCTCATGCCGATGGCCCACCTGGCGCAAAAGGGGAGACAAACAACAAGAAAAGGAACGGGCACGGGCAGCAGATGCACAGTCATCAGCGAGCAGAGAACCAGAGGACAGAACAAACATGATGCCATGCCGCATGCAAATGTGTGTGGCTTCCTGACTATCGCATGCAGGTGTCGAGTGCTGTGCCACAGCTGCCAAGCAAGGGACGAGGCCGTAGCTGAGCACTGCAGTCGGCTCCAGCGGTGAGCCACGGCTGCAAGTCCTGGGCCACTGCAGGACACCTGTGCGGCTGCTGCCACATGCAATTATGCAATTGCTGCTGCACTGAAGCTGGGGTCAAATCCCAGCAGCTGCCGTGATGAAGTGATCAGCAGCAGCTCACATGTTGTTCTCCACCACAAAGATGTGTGGCAGCTTGTACAGAGCGGCCATGTTGAGCGACTCGTAGAACTGGCCCACGTTGCAGGTGCCGTCACCAAAGAACGAGCACGTAACGCTGTCAGATGACTCGTCACCCAGCACGCGGCGCCTGCAGGACCATCACAATAGGCGAAGTGTCACAGCTTGTAAGTTTCAACGCTTGCCAGAAATGCCCATGCACACAACACAGCTGGAATGACGGCACATGCACAAGCTACCGCCAGTGTCTGCTATCGTGCTAAGCTGCCGCAGCCATACAGTGTGCCGCAGAAAGCTGCAGCTCTGTGCACGCTGCATCCCACCAAGGCACTATGAAGCTACGGTTGCAGCAGCCCTGTGCTGCCAGGCGCTGCGAGTTCATTCTGCCACAGCTGGCACCATGTGACACGTCAGTTCCAACTCCGCCTATGTCTTGCGCCTTCAAACTGCTCTGCTAGAAACACCCAAAGGCCAGGAATTGGTACACGGTGACACCTGAGATCTGTTCAGCCCGACATCTGCACTATAGCTCACTTGTATGCGGACTTGAATGCTGCGCCCACACCGATGGGGATGCCCTCCCCGATGAAAGCGTAGCCTCCCAGCACGCCGTGCTTGGCGCTGAACATGTGCATGGAGCCGCCCTGGCCGCGGCAGCAGCCAGTCTTCTTGCCAAACAGCTCAGCCATCACCTGCGGGGACACGTACGAAGCAGACGAATGGGTTAGTAGACAGCAGAGCTCAACGATAGATGATGAGACACATCTGCTTGTACAGTACCACTGTGCATCAACGTGCTTACTAAAACGAAGCAGACTGCAGCACTCATGCGTGCGTGCCCAGATGGGCACGCAGTGTATTTGCAGCATGGCAGCCTCTCAGCAGACACACACTGCTGAAGCTCCGTTGCTAGCATGTTGCGGCTGCTGTCAGTGCTGCGTTGTTGTTCATTGCTGCTGCTGCATGCGCGCTTACCTCGCGTGCGGGCACACCCTTGGACAGGGCGTGCACGTGGTCACGGTAGGTGGAGCACACGTAGTCATCGGGGCGCAGAGCCCTGATGATGCCTGCAAGCAGCAACGCAATCATGGCACACATGCAGCAGGGGGTTGTCAGCACGCTGCGGCACAATCTGCTGCAGGCTGCAGCTGCAGCTGCTGCTCTCAGGCTATGAGCCGACACCATGTTGGGTACGCACCTGCCCCCACAAGCCAGCAGCAATCCCATACAGCGCACGTCATATCTCAGCGCAAACACCACTCTGCCACAAGCCAGCAGCAGTCTGGACAGCTGGGCTCCTATCTCAGCGCAACAACACTCTGCCGCACTCCTCGCTGTGCGCTTCTACTGCGCGCCTGCCATACGCCACCAGCATCAAATATCTCTCTCCTCCACAACAACACCCTGCCTTCACTGTCACTGCCAGCTGTGCCGCCTTGCCTCTCACCTGACGACACTGCCTCCT
Source organism: Tetradesmus lagerheimii (assembly GCA_902809745.2). Classification (NCBI taxonomy): domain Eukaryota; kingdom Viridiplantae; phylum Chlorophyta; class Chlorophyceae; order Sphaeropleales; family Scenedesmaceae; genus Tetradesmus; species Tetradesmus lagerheimii. The sequence continues at coordinate 99,323 of CADDIJ020000397.1, read as the reverse complement.
GCCCAGAGTACAGATGCACGAAGCCGAACATCTTGCCGCGGTAGTACATCTGTGCGCACATCTCCTCAAACTCGCGGCCCAGCACCATGTCATAGTACAGGTCCTTAGCCACCTCGGGAGTGAGGTTGGCCTTGGCCACTGCGGCGCTGCTGGAGTCCTTCTTGGCGGTGGTGGCCACAGCCCTCACACGCAGGGGGGCCCTGCTTGCAGGACACACGGGGGGAGGTATGTTTAGGTTGAGGGTTTGGTCGCATGACGTGTGAGGGGTGATGTGGGGCCAGAAGGTTGAGAAGGGGCAGAGGACACAGATGCAAGGTGGCATTGCTGATGCCACACTACGTTGGAACTGCAAGGCATGTCATGCGCAACTGCAGTTGCTGCTGATAAGGTGGCTGCAGCTGCGAGGGGGGCATGGCAGGTCATTGCGGCCAGCACACTGCAGGGATATGACGCACTAAGGATGCAGGATGCTGCGCACGCACATGCAACAGGGCAAGGGGCAGCAAGTGATGCAGTGTCAACATAACTCACTGAATGGTGCTGAAGGCCGCCGCAAGCTGCCATGCAACATGCCACATGCAAGGCCCTGCATGCAATTGAAAGCAACACCCTTTGCTGCTTACCTGCAAGGCTGTGCTGCCCTGCTGCTGGCAACCCTGCCATTCTGGGTCCGGGCAAAGGCAGAAGCCATAGCGTCCTGTGCTGGTGATATATGACACCTGCGGCACAGACAGTTGGCTGCTTGGAAAGGAGCAAGATGTTGCATGCCCCTACTTTAAGCCCATGATCTGCTGCTGCCACTGCTGCTACTGCTGCTCCTGCCTGCCCGCCTGCCTGGGCGTTTGCCTGCCATCTGCCCTGAACGTTAGACAGCGCGACTAGCATGCAGCAAGTGCAATCACGTAGGCCCACAGCAGTGCTGATCAGCCCAGACAGCTGCAACGACAGGAGCAACCAACGCCTGAACCCCCTGAGCAGCTGCAGGCTCAGGGTGGGCTCGCATTGGCACAGCAGTTGTTTCTGCTAGACGTTGCCCCAATTCCAATACTGACGCTGCCAGTACACGCGGCGAAGCCGATGTAACGCTCCACTATCAGAGCTGCGATTGCTCCCGTTTTGGCCCTGCCGGAGGGCTGTCTAGGGCTTGAGAGCAAACACTGACAAGCTGATCGAAGCTTTAACAATTCTTAATACTGCACATTGGCCTGGCCCGGGCGCTGGGCTGCCCACCTGCTAGACGCAACGCTGGTCTCTGACCCTCTTGACGCAGCTGAAGTCTTCCACAGGTCCAATGTAGGCAGACAGTGGCCATTGAAAGGGCGAGAGCACAACGTCCACCCCAGCGCGGTTTACCGTGTTTCCCAATTCGAAGACACTTAGCTGGAGTACGAGCAGACCAGAGTATAGCCACCTGATATCCTTGCTTACAAAGCCTCATTGCTTACGAATTGATTTTGCTGTGCCTTCTGTTGCCAGTGTCGACACCGTCCTTCACTCAAAAGGTGCTTTCAGGTGCTTTGCATGTGCAGATCAGCAAATGATCTGTGTCAGATAACTGATTATGGATGCTGGTGTCGCATGAGCTTGCATCATGCGAACCTGCCCTGTGCAGCATGTGTGCTCTGCCGTGCTGAGCACCTAATCGCGACCTGTAGTCCTTGTAGGCCGGGATGTGCTAGCAGTGTTGCTTAATAGGCTTAAGTTACTAACTATGTTGCGATCAGTGCAGCGGCTGACGCACAGCGTTTTGAATGCTGCCCCTGGCGCCCAATCGGTTTGGTGCAGGTTCATCGCAGGCTAGCATCATGTTTGGAGGGGGTGGCTTCGGTGGGGATGCAGGGAATCAGTTTGCTGGGGGAGGCTTCATGCCCAGGTGAGCTAGGACTGCGGCATGGCTGTACGTGCAGGCTGACTTTGTTCGCACTGCTGTGCATGTTGTTGTGCAGTGTATCAGTCACGTGTCTGGCAGCAGCTCTCACCCCAACATGTGTATCTTGACTTGCAGCCAAGCACCTGCCCAAGACAACGGCTATGGAGGGGGCTCTGGCGGTGGCAGGGTGAGTGTCAAAGCAGCAGCAGCTAGCGGCATCTATGCCTTCACGCTCGTCATCTTGCTGCATTGTTCAATGTATTGCAACTTCATGGCCTGTCAACAAACCCCTGATTGTGTGTCGGCACTATGACATTCGGCCTGTCTCTGACTCTCCGGGCATGCTGTGGTGTTTTGCGCTTGCAGGGCAGTTCTAAGCAGACGCTGCGGACGCTCACTATTCGGCAGCTGGCCAAGGTAACAAGCATAGCCTTAGCATGCAGCAGAAGCGTCTTATGCCACGTGTCACCAGCAGCGGCAGCCTGGATTGAACATAAGCAGGAGCAGGGCGCAACAGACACAGGGAGTGTACTTCTGGTGCTTGCAGGACTGTTGATACATTATTGCAGAGAGCTCAGCAACTTATCTGCGTGGTGTGTGCACTGCAGGCGGCAAACGGCCATGACGACGTGCTGCGTGCTGACAACTCAGACATCACAAACGTGAGTGTGTTGGAGTGCTGCAGTGGCTTCGCAACGCCAGTGTTGTGCAGCAGGCCGTTTGCTCACACCCTCGCTCGTAATTGCTGCCAGCTCTTGTTTTCTTCATCAGTTGTCGGTAAGATAACATCTTATGCTGTGCTCGACGCTACACCTGCTGCATGACTCTCGTCTCACATGCGTGCGTGTCGCGTTGTGCTGCGCAGGTCACCGTGATTGGCAAGATTGTGAACGTGCGGGATGCCGCCATGACGCTGACGCTGACCATCACAGATGGCACGGGCACGGTGGATGTTGACCACTTCCTCAACGACAGTGATGGAGGGCAAGTGGTGCGTGGCAGCGCTCCGGGTGCTGCGCAGCAGCTGCGGCCGGACGATAGCTAGCGGCTAGCAAGCGTGTACGTCAGTTGCATCACAGCAGCTTCATCTGTGGGATAGCGGCTAGAGATGTGCTGTGTTGGCATTGGTAGTGTGGTGGTTACATGCAGTGGTGATGCTGTTACTGGCAGGCAGAGTTGCGTAGAAGTCAACGACATGGCCAGCAGCGGCTGCAGCACTGCCTCTTCAACATCCTGCAAGCCATCATTTTGCACTTGCCACAGGGGTAGTTTTGCAGGGCGGGCCTCTCCTCACACCATGTGTGTCTGTCTCTTCGCTGCTGTCTGTTCCACAGGCAGCACAGAAGAAGGCAGAGTGGCGCCCAGGGGTGTACGTGCGCGTGTTTGGCCACGCGCGCTCCGGCGTCAACGATTCTGTGCTGCGTGTGACAGGCTTCAACGTGCGCACCATCACAGACTTCAACGAGGTGCGGCTTCTGACATGATTCACGACCCAGAACCAGCAATGCTGTGAAATCTACTCCACTGTAGCTGTAGCCAGTCATGCAGCCAAACTGCTTCCTGATTTACAGACTTCAACGAGGTGTGAGGTGTGGCACACGGAAGGCGATGTGCAATGCAGCAGAGAGTGAAGCGTAGCCTGCAGCTGCAGCAGAATCGTGGCGTACAGTGCTGTGCAACATTATGGACCCTCGCTCATTGCGCTGCTAGGAATGCCAGGAGCGCTGCATGGCTGCTTGTTGGTCTCTGTAAAAATTTCGACCTGGTTTGTCCCTGAATTACAACAACTGTGCTGTGCTGCAGGTGTCCTACTACTTCCTGCGCTGCATCTTTGAGCACATGCACCTCACCAAGGGAGGTGCAGCAGGGCAGGTGCGGCAACTGGCCTGCATCTGCAGCTGTGCTCGTAGGCAGCTTCCGCAGTCTGCATTGGCAGACAGCTGGCAGGTCATATGACCTGTGTTTCTATATGGGCCGTCTGCCACACCGTCTCCTCAGCATGTACATGCTGTAGTTTTGAGCATGCTCTCCTGTGCTCCACGCATGCCATGTGGTTGCCAGTCATGCTCGCATCACTTACTGTATGCCGTCTGCTATCTTGCTGGCCTTCCATCCTTGATCCATGATATGCAGGGTATGGGCGGAGCAGCAGCAGGCGGCATGGCCATGGGTGCACCAGCAGCTGGCGGCTGGCAGGGTGGCGGCGCGCCGCAGCAAGCCACTGCATTCGCAGGAGCAGCAGCGGGCAATGGCATGGACCCCTGCTCCAATGCAGTGCTACAGATCATCCAGGGCTGCAACAGCGAGGCAGGCTGCCACGTGCAGGAGGTGCGCGGCACTGTTAATATGTTTTGCAGCTGCATGTGCAGCAGGCAGGGTTGCCTATTCTCGTTCTGTTCTGCAATGTTATGTGTGCATCTTTGCTGCGGTATCATGTGTGCACCTTTGCTGCGGTATCATGTGTGCACGCGCGCACCTGCGCTCCTTTGCATGTTTGCAGCATTTTGCCGTTTCCTAACCTGCAGCTCTTGCCTGTTTGCCCTTGTGCAGATCTACTCCAAGCTGGCAGGCCAGTTTGGGCAGCACGCGATCGACAATGCACTGCACTCACTGACAAGTGAAGCACACCTCTACACCACAACAGGTGCGTGCCAAAACTTCGGGACAGCTCAAATCATGCAGCTGCGCTGCGTTGCATGTGGCGAATCATCATCATGTGTTCATTCAAGCCATCGCAGCAAGTGGCGTGTATGTGCTGTTGTTGTGTGGTGCCTCTGGCACACACGAATGCAGCAATGTTTGTTGCTGGTCAAGTCGCGGCAGCATGCTTGAGCGATGTGCTGCATATGCACTTGCGCATCGCTGAGGGCATGGGCAGTTGTGTAGAAGGTGCCTTGATAGCAACCATTACATCAGAGATGTGGCAGTGAACAGAATTTGGGTCATCCCCTCGTGATGCTGCCCAGCTGTTGACCTGTTCTGTCCTGTGCTGCTCACTGCAGATGACAACCACTACCGTGCTGCATAGACAGGCAGCAGGAGGCACCTCACGGATTCATTTGGATGATTATCAGCAAACGGGATGCTGGCTGGGCGAAGAGAGCGCAGCAACAGCCAGCTGTGGCATCGTTGAATTGCAGACCGCGGCACCGCAGCGACAGCGGCTGTCATCTTGGCCGGGATGGCTGGTTCATTCTGTGGCGCGCGAGAGCTGATGGTGCTGATGTTTCACATATGCATTCAAGTTTGTGCCCTGATTACAACCCAAAGAGCGCAGCAGCGCGGCAGCATGGTGCGCAGCTGTTGTTTGAGTGCTTACTACCGTAGTAGCATGCGGCATGCTGGCAGCACACGCTCATGCAGCAGCTCGCTGTGGCTTGACTCGATGTGTTGGCGTCCTGTTGCTGAGCTCACAACTCTTTGCGTTCATCGATTAGGCTCCTTGCATGTGGGCTGTCGTTTCGTGGTCAGTGGTGTCTGAAGCGGACCACGTGCACCCAATGCCATTGCAAGTTGCAGCAGTGCCAGAGTGCTCATCATCATAGCAGAGTGTTGTAACAGACGCTGTTCTTAGCCTGATCAAGTACATCAGACAGTGCAGTGATGGCCCATCAAGTTTCTGGTGACAATGTTGCAGTGTGTATGCTTGCGCACAGACCAGAGCCTTGCAGTACCTCTAAGAACTTACACATTCAAGTCCAAATGGCTTGATCTGGTAATTTGATGATGATGATGATGATGATGATGATGATGATGATGATGATGATGATGATGATGATGATGATGATGATGATGATGACATTCAAGTCCAAACTGTTACACATCCGTCTGGTGTGTGCGCAACACAAACTAGATAAGCAGCCGAGCATGGTTCACCTAGTAGCCACTGGCAGGTGCTGATGAGCACCCAGCAGGTGACTCAGCACAATGGCCCACCGGGTGGGAACTGCGCAGTTGTTTCAACAGCAGGCAACCATCACAGCAAACATGCACAATCGCCGTCCACAGAGCGAACAAAGCTGCGGCCAGAGCTGTGTCAAATTGTTAACCTGGTTCTTCACACCTACAATGCATTGCCCGAACGCAACACCCTACACCAACCTATCATGCATGGTATGCAGGGTTGACAAACACAGGCCAGCTGTGGCAGCGCCACGGTGACCAAGCGCAGCACTGCACGTATGCAACAAAACTCCCGCAATTTGAAAAGCAATAGCGTACTGTTGTTTTCAAAGCACTGCACGTATGCAACAAAACTCCCGCATGCAGCAGTGCATCGGGGCACGTCTGCATGCACATATGCAACGCCAGCCCAACGCTACTGCAAAAGTCTGCTGCAGCATTTAGCAATGGCTGCTGAATGAGGCAGCAAGAACAGCAACACAACAGTATGTCCTGGGGACGTTTGTCGAACCGCTGTTGCTCAACATCCACCATGCCAGTCATTGCTACCATTACAACTCTGCTGCTGACCAGAGGCTGCCGCTGCAGCTGGTATCAATGCAGCTGTATCTCCTTGGTAAGCCCAAACCAGCTACAGCAGCAGCTGCCATTGTTCAAGCCACCTGCTTGTACAACCCTGCAAGCCAGCCTCCTGTCCTGCAAACTTCCTGCGTTTCCTGCAAGCACAGCTGCTACTGCGTCTCCCAGAGCTCCACATCCCCCAACGCAACTGTCATGCCGTTCAGCTGCGGGCTGAGCTTGATGTAATAGCCCATCCTGCTGTTGTCGCGCGCCTTGCCACGCACGTAGTGCTCCACCACACGCTGCTGGTCTGCCTCCTCTGTGCTGTCCAGTGGCGTGAGCTTGTCCAGATAGTCGCCTTGCACGTACACGTGGCAGTCTGCGTATGCTGGGTCAAAGATGTGCGGCATGAAGCTGTCGTTGCTGAACTGGCCATACTCCTGCAGTGTGCAAGGTGACAGGTGGATTGGTGGTGAAATTTGAGTTGTATGTGGGAAGGGGTTGGCTGGTAGAAGAGACAAAGGCATATGCCTGTGGAGCACTGCGATGCATGCTGCCTCTTGAAGCAAGTATATAAACAAGTGTGTTGGCACTGAATGTGGTGTGCTTCGATGGAATCAGCAATGGAGACAGTGCTGAGTCGTCTCCTCCAACTTTTAATGGTGATAGTGCAGAGGCATCAGCTGCTGCTGCTCATCACCAGTATGTCATTCTGCACATCAGCTGGATGTGGTAGGACATGTTCAGGACATGCACTGGGTGCAGAAGCAGGCGAGAACAGCAACAGCAGCATCAGCAGCATCAGCAGCCCACCTGCAGTGTAGTGGCCAGGTTGGTCCCCTCCATGCCCCTCACTGTGTGCCTCACTCCAGACTTGTCGATCACGAAGATTTGCACCATCTTGTCAAACACTGTGGGCGAAGAGGAGGAGCAACGCACCCAGCTAGAGGCCAGCGGGCCCATCAGCTGCCTGCCCAGCGCCCTCAGCGCCATCTTATACTAATGCTGGTCAATGGGGCGCCTGATCAGTACCTGGGGCCCCGCAGGGCTGCACGACGCACGAGCAGGTGTTTGATCTGCGAACGTGGTACGTGCTCAACTACTGCCGTGGGATACGCTAGCATTAAAAACTCCTCGTGTTTGCAGTTCGAACTCTCAGGCGGTGGATGGCTCTGCAGGCAGGCGAACAGACTGTCAGAATGACACTCGCTCAAAACCTACCGGATCAGGCGCTAAATGCACTTTGTACCACTCATAATACACAGTGCTGACGCGTTGTTTGAGGTCACGTAGGGCCAAGACCTGCTTTGGCTGGACTCAGTGCACTGCTCACTCACTGCAGCACACCATCAACATTCTCAGCATTTTGGTCCCACTTCGCAGCCTTGTTTACGTCACCAGGTTCCTTGTGGAATTATCAGCATGTGATGCACAACTGAGCAGCCAGGGCTAGCAGCCTGGAGCGCTGCTGCTGCAGGGCGGGAAACAACATCAGCTGGCACAGGAACCAGGCGCAACAACATCAACAGGACCCATCACAGCATGGGGTGCTCCTCCGGTCTCCTGTCAAAAGACAACAAGGACAGGCACATGCGGGCACACAATTCGCAGGATGATGCCGAGGACCTGCAACAGCCCCTGCTGCAGCGTTCTAGCCAGCCTGACACTGGCACACAGTACCAGCAGCAGCGCCAACAGACTCATGCGCATGGCACAGCAGCAGCACCAACCACAGCATCAGCATCAGCAACAGCAAACTCGGCCTCTCACCCAGTGGACCTGGGCTGGGTGTTTGCATGTCGCCTGTGGCGCATCCTGCTGCTGGTCCGAGGTGCAGTTCCTGCAGTGCTGCTTGCGGCCATGGCAGTTTCGGAGGCCGTCATTATCTCGCGCATTGGCACCATCTCCAGCAAGTTCTACCAAGCATTCGTGGACAACCAGCGCAGCGCTGTAGCACACCTCATGCTCTGGAGTGGCGGTTGTTACGCAGCAACTACGCTGTTCTTCACCATGAAACGCGGCTTGCAGGACTTCCTGGCATGGCGGTGGAGAGCAGCGCTGACGCTGCACCTGCAGCAGCTGTACTGCAGCAACCTGGCGTTCTATAGCTTGCAGGTGAGCAGTAGCAGCAGCAGCAGCTGCTGCAGTAGCAGCTGCAGCTTCACAAGTGCAATGACAGTTAGAGTTGCATTGGCAGCTGTCTTGTAAGCAGCGGCTTGCTGCATTGTAGTGCAGGCAACAGGTGGTGGTGTGTTGCGAACTGCAGCTGCAGCTGCAGCTGCAGCAACAGCAGCAGCAGGCAGAGGTTGTGCAACAAATGTAACAGTAGCAACGCAATCCACAACACCAAACATGCTGCATCTGTACCACCACTTGCTTTACACGCACTGCACGTGTGCCAACCCTGCTGCTGCTGCTGCCAGGGCATTGACAACCCTGACCAGCGGCTGTCTCAGGACCTGCCGCTGCTGACGCGCAGCCTAGCTGACACCCTGGCAGTGCTGGCAGCAGTGCCCTTCAACATAGCCTGGTACACACAGCTGACGCGCCAGGTGGGAAGCCCTGCTGCTAGCTGTGTTGTTTGGGTAGGCGGGGATGCCGTGCCAGCGTGTGCGGCATGTGACACTCAACTAGACAGCAGTGCCAGCACTTGCTTGGACAGCAGCAGTGTGCATACGAAGGAGATGGCCCTGCACCTTGTAAAGCTACAGTGCAGCAGAAGGAAATGGTATGGCAACAGCAGCTGTCACTAGGAAATTGTGCGCAGCGCGCTGCAGGTGCTTGATCTACATCAGCAGCAGCTGCGGTGTCTGTTAGCTTGTTGGTCACGGTTGCCATGTGCTGCTCGGGCATGCAAATGCAGTTATCTACTGAGGTGCTCAGCTGCTACCTCCTTTGTTTGCTGCTGCTGCTGCTGTGCAGGTGTTTGGCAGCTGGACGCCTGTTGCTGCTGCGTACCTGTTCTTTGCTGTGGGGTTGCTGCTGCAGCGGCTGGCCATGATGCCTGTGGCAGCCATGGTGTTTGACCTAGAGGCCGCTGAGGGCAGCTACAGGTTCAGGCAGATGCGCTTTAGGGCCTGGGCCCAGGAGATTGCACTGTACAGGTGTGCGAGAGCACCAAGTGTTTGGTGTCGTGCTGTTGTCGGCATTGACATCAAGCATTGTGCAAGGGTCAAAGTAGGGTGCTTGTCGTGTGTGCATTTGCATGTGTGGCGGGTGACATGTCGTCTCCTGCACTGTGCCCAGCGCTGCTGGCGCAAAGGAAGGGCAAATGTCTTCACCAGACACCAATTGATGACCTCACCCCTGTCTGCACCTTCAGGTCTGCCCTGGTGGAGCAGCAGCAGCTTGAGCTGTCCCTGTCCAAGGTTCTCGCCTGCCAGGGCAAGCTGCTGCTGCGCCGCGCAGCGCTCACAGCAGCCACCAAGCTGCTTGAGTATGGGGGACTTGTGGTCAACTTTGGCTGCCTGGCGTATGCTGTGTTCAGCGGAGCTTGGGAGGCTGACAGGGCAACGCCAGGTGGCATGGCGGCCAAGGTGTCTGTTGCGTCATTCTACCTGCTGACGCTGATCTACAGCTTCACTCAGGTGCGGCAGCTGGGAGCGTATTGTTGGTGGGTGCAATTTGGCGTCACGGACCTAGGCTCGAGAGGCAGCAGCAATAGTTGGCCGGCGGCTGGGTTGGCACACAGCCTACACCATTTACAACCAGACACCTGCTGCCTGGAACTGGTTTGAAACATCCAGGGTGAGTTGTATCACAAGGGGAGGTAAGGTTTCTGTTGCGCCGTTTCACCTGCTGACGCTGATCTACAGCTTCACTCAGGTGCGGCAGCTGGGAGCGTGGTTTGTGGTGGTGCAAGTTGGTGGCAGGGATGTGCGTTGTTCAAGAGACAGCTGACAGGTTCAGTCAGGTGCGGCCTCCACTGGCTTGGCTTGTGCTGGCAGCTTATCCGGGTGTGGTTTTTGGGTGTTGGGTGTGAGGGTTTGAGGGTGAAGAGAACAAGCTGTTGTTGGTCCGAGAGCTGTGGTGTTCTGTGGAGGTTTGGTTGCCCATAGCACATGGCAGCTGAAGTTTCGTTGTTGCACCGGTGTGCTTGTTGGCGCGCGTCTACAGCTTAACTCAGGTGCTGCAGCTGGCAGCGTATCGTTGCAACAATTGGTGGGTGCAAGTTGGTGGGTGCAAGTTGATGGCATGGATGTAGGCTCGATCAAGAGGCAGCAGCAATACTTGTTGTAGTGATATGCGGACACAAACCAACAACAGCCTGTATCGACGCCAGCAGCAGCTGTAGCTAGGCGCACAACTTTATTGCCGTTCGTATTGATGACTTCTGCTGTCTTGCTGTGCAGGTGCTGGACTTAGCAGACAAGGTGTCAGGGCTAGCTGGCCTCACAGCTCGTGTGAGTCAACTACTGGAGGCCTTGCAACAGCAGCAACAGCAGCAGCACAACCCGCAAGTTTACACACAGCAGCAGCAACAGCAGCAGCAGCCGGGGGAGCGACAGACGCCACACAAGCAGCAGCACCAGCCGAGGCAGCACATGGTGCCAGAGCAGGAGGAGCACAAGCAGCAGCAGCTGCTTCTGTTGGGTGATGGTACAGCACCATCTCACAAACGTTACGCAAGCCAAGCTGTGCTGCTGCAGCCGCCTCAGCTGGTAAGGGTCAGGCGGCTCTGCTCCATTGAGCAAGATACAGCAGGTCACTGCAGTCATCTTGCACAGCAGCAGCAACTCGTCGCCTCCCAGACAGCTGCAAGTGCTCAGCAGCCTCAATTGCTGCCACTGCAGCAGCAGCGGCAGCAGGATAGGCAGTTAGTGGGATTGCTAGGTCTCCAGCAGCAGCAGCAGCAGCAGCAGCAGCAGCAGCAGAGGTATGAGTTGATGCAAGTCAGCGTTCACTCGCTGGGTGCTGACATGTTGATGCATGAGGTGCGGCGAGCCTTCCCTGACTCACCTCGCTTGGCACCCCTCACGGCAGTGGTCACCTTCCAGTTCTGTGGCAGTGCCAAGCAGCTGATTCTGCAGCAGCAGCAGCAGTTGTCAGGACAACCGGTGTTGTGCTGGACTGACCCCAGCAGCAGCAGCAGCGTGCGGCGATCTGCAACGCCAGCTGTTGAAAGGCAGCAGCAGCAGCAGCAGCCAATGCAGGGTAGCTGCCAACGGGCTGCAAGTGCACCTCTGCCAGCTGCCTCCATTTGTGTCCCCAGTAGTAGAGGAGCAGCAGCTCATAGTAGCAGCAGCAAGGCGTCAACGCCTGAGCATTCACCGGCAGCAGTCGGGTCAGGTGCAGCTGGTGATAGCACAGGCTGCCCCTGCGGGGGCGATAGCGCTGCTAATGCTGATGGCAGTAGCAGTAGTGCTGGCTGCAGCTGCCTGTGCAGTGGTGATGAGATGCAGGCCATGCTTGCTGTGTTCATGAGCTGGCAGCAGCAGGTGTGCAGCTTCGTCACAGCAAGGTGAGTGCTGAATAGCCCACAAACTGAACAAAGTTACAAAACTTCATGACAGCAGAGCGCGCGGAACATACGTTGTGACCTATCCTCCTTGCAGCAGCACGTGTGCAGCTTCGTCATGTTATGGCGAGCGCTGTGTGCGGCTCCTTTCACCTTCGGCAGGGCAGCCCTCTTGTCAGACATTCATGTGCCAACTTATGTGCCGCATGCGTCCTTCGATCCACACATGTATGTGTGCGAACTTGCGTGTCGCGTGAGTCTTGTAATCCACATATGCATGTGCCAACTTGCATGGCGCATACGCTTTGCGCTTGCAGGGGTTACTGGGCTAATGCAGTAGACCCTCGCACTGGCCGTGCTATGCATGGCACGCCAGGCCAGCCGTACGATGAAGTGATTGGCGCTCAGGTGCTGCTTGGCTACTGCACACAGCAGCAGCAACAGCCTGGCGGCCTGCGACTCATCAGCCACCCAACAGCCGGCACACAGGTATGCAGGCCGGAGACATGACGGCACGTGTGGTGGCGTGCATACCGCAGCCCCTGTCGTCCTGCTGCAGACATTTGAATGGTGTGTGGGTGCATGGCAGTTGCAGGCGCAGAGCTAGTGGTTGGTAACGGTACAAGCACGACTGTCTGCAGTTGAGAACATGCAGCGCAAACAGGACACCTGTTCAAGCCTTGCATCACACCCTGCTGGTGATGTCACGCCTCATTTGAAATGCTGCGTGTGGTTGTTCCTGATGGCGTATTGGCCATGTGCGTGCTCTTGCTTATGCACTGTGTGTTGTTGCATGGCTTGTTGCTGCTGCAGGTGTACCCAGCAACGCTCTTCACCTCTGCACCGCTGCAGCTGGTGAAGGAGGCACTCAAAGCCGCTTCTGCTGCAGCTGCCGCTGAAACAGCAACTGTCACCAGCAACGGCAGCAGCGGCGGCGGCAGTAGTAGCAGCAGCAATTTGGATACCATCATGCAGCAGCGGGCGCAGGTGCCGCCAGAAGCAGCAGCAGATTCGGCCAGCCGTCACAGTAGCGCAGGCAGCAGCAGCAGTGTGTTACGGTTGTCACCGCTGGCAGCAGTGCCAGCTGCAAGCACCTCAGCAGTAGATGCTGCTGCGTCTGACCAGCTGCAGCTGTTGGCATGCAGCTGTCTGTCTGTCAGCACGCCTTCAGGCCTGCCGATTGTCAAGGATCTGTTTCTCAGCCTAGTTGCAGCAGCAGCAGGAGCAGGCCCACCCAACAGCAGCAGCAGCAGTGGAGGTGTGACATCTCTGCTGATCAGGGGTCCTAGTGGTTGCGGCAAGAGTACTTTGCTCAAGTGCCTTGCTGGGCTGTGGCCTGCAGATGCAGGCAGATTCTTCATACCTGCTGAATCAGCTGCCAGCTCAGCTGTTGGCTCAGCAGCTGCAGCTGTAGCTAGAAGTGTGGAGCTAGGCTGTAGCTCTGCTGCTGCTGCTGGTGGTGGAGTGCTGTTCCTGCCGCAGCGCATGCTGGCAGCACCGGGTCACACGCTGCGGGAGCAACTGGCGTATCCTGCTGCTGCATCTGCATGTGCCTGCAGCTGCAGAGGAGCCGCGTGCAGCAGCAGTAGCAGCAGCAGCAGTGTACAGCACAGCAGGAGGAGGCTGTTCCGCAAGGGCAGAGCCAGCAGTACGTCAACATGTATATCATCAGCTTCAGCAGGTTCTGCTGCTGCAGAGCCTGGCAGTTATCATGCGGTGTGCATTCCCACTGGTGGCACTGCAGCATCCAGCAAGCAGCGTCGGGTGCAGCCGCTGCGGCTGCAGCTGGCTTGCTGGTGGGATGACTGGCTCTCCTGTGGCATCAAGAGGGGTGTGCGTCAGCAGCAGCAGCAACGGCAGTGTACAGTATCTGGCAGTAGACAGGAGCAGCAGCAGCAGCAGGTGCAGGAGCATGTCAAGCAACACAACAACGCAGGCTGTGTTGACGGTACAGTAGATGTTAGCAGGCAGGTAGGCAACAATGCGCAGCACTGTATGACCTGCCAGCAGCTGCTGGCAGCATTGCAGCTCGCAGGACTATCATACCTGCTGGCTGCACTACCAGCAGGGTTGGATGCAGCAGCAGAAGATTGGGGTGCAGTGCTCTCACCTGGCGAGATGCAGCGCTTGGGTTTTGCGAGGGTGTTGCTGCATAAACCGCTGCTTGCGGTTCTGGACGAGGCCACAAGCTCGCTGCCTGGCGAGGTGGCAGTGCAGCTGTATCAGCAGCTGCAGCAGGCTGGTGTTAGTTATGTGAGCGTGGGGCACAGCAGCAGCTTGCTGCAGGTGCATCAGCAGGTGCTGAGCATTGTAGCAGATGGTGCAGGGGGCTGGCAGTTGCAGTATGTACAGGACTCAGGTTAGGGCGTATGTTTGCAGTAGGTCCTGCCGCCCTTGGTGGGTCAAGTGGAGTTCTGGTTTACTGAACCTGTGCCCCCTTGGCCACCGGCAGAAGTCCAGTGACAAGTAGCGAGTTGGGCACAGCTTGCAGGGAGAAACACTCTTGAAATCAACGCGCTAGGCTAGCGCGCAGGTTTGCACATGCCTTGGAATGCTTTGATCATCACTGATGCACCATAGTTCTGCATACGCCTCAGTTTTTGCGGTTTGGCATGGAAAGTATGATGCTGCATGTTCCTGGTGGTCATGGTGCACGTGCATGGCACAGCGGCAGATGTTTGGACACATGTTTGGGCCAAGGCATGCAAGCCACGTCAGCATGCATCGAGCTTCCTCTGCTATGGCTTAAGGATTGTATTTGTTTGCAAAAAAATGACCTTGCGCAAATGTGAGCGTCTCCCCGTGGTGGGCTTGGTGACCACTGGAGTGAGAGAGTGGTTGACACTCTGAACGCTGCATCAAGGCTGTCAGTCAAGTATGATGGTGGTATAAATATTTTACAGTGTAATGAATTAACAATTTGGTCTCAGTCTCAGTCTGGTGTCACCGGAGTCACCGCGGTGCGGAGGTGCCCGCGGTTCCGCAGCTTGCGGAGCAGCGCCGCAAGACCCCGCAAGAGGGCTCAGGAACTGCGGCCGAGTGCGGAGCTATGTTATAACAGAATTCAAGCTAGAGGCTGCGGAACCTCTATTAGATGCATTGTATTAGCATTAGTATGGTTATTTATGTATTGTGCATAGCAGGATGGCCTCTGCGGGCAACCTAGACCTTAGCCAGTCAGATCAGTCCATCACCCAGCAACCTCCCCAGAGGCCAGATCAGAGCAACGACATTCGAAAGTCTGAGTTTGAAACTGTTGGAACATCTCAGAACTCGTCTAAGCGCCCTGGAGCCAAGTGCAACCACTGCCAGCACGAGTATGAACCCAAGGCAGCAACAGTAGACAAGTTGAAGCAGCACATTCTGAAAGAGTGCAAGGCAGTGCCTCAGGATGTAAGGCAGCACTGGTTGGTGTGTTCTCCAGCAAGCAGGCCAGCAGCACCGCGGGAGAGCAGGCTGTGCTTACTGGTGTCAAGCGCAAGGCCCAGCACCAGCAGGACATCCGCAGGCATCTGGGCAGCAGGGACTCGGGCCTGACAGCGTCAGAGAAGGAGGGCGTGTCATTTGACCTGCTTCGGTTTGCTGTCACAGCCAACCTCGGCTTCCAGCAGTTCAACAATGTGCACCTGCACGCAGCTCTTGCTAAGCTGCGCCCACAGTACAGCTTGCCCTCCCCCACTGCATTCTCAAGGCTGCTTGATAGCGAGTACCTGGGGGTGATGGAGAAGCTCAGGGTGAAGATCAGCAACTCACAGAACCTCACGCTGTCTCTGGATGGCTGGACTGATGCTTGCAAGCGCTCCATCGTCGCATTTGTGCTTCTGTTCCCTGACAGAACCATGCGCTTGCTGGAATCACGAGAGCTTTCTCTCGACAGGCACACATGCATGGTGAATCTGCCGTCAATGACAATGGCCGCCTGCTCCTCTCATTGCTCAACACTGTCAACCTCTACTCACTGAATGCCCGCACACCCCCCAGCTCCCCTCACCAGCACATCACATGTGACAGGTCGCATGGCGGCACCAGGCGAGGCTCTTTGATTGATTACGTTATTGCTTCTGCTGAAATTGCTATGCCCTGCCAAGCTGCTGCCAGGCCAACAGCCACAGTAGGGCCGCATACTGTGGGTGCCACTGACCACCTGCCTGTGTTTGCCCGCGTTGTCAGGCCTGTGGTGCGCCGCCCTGCAAAACAGGTTGTGCTGCGCCTCAACGCACAGCCCAAGGATTTCAGGCTGCAGAATGGGGAGCAGTCAGCGGAACTCGAGGCATATCAGGATGCTCTGTTGCAGCTTGGTGCAGCCTACACATCCACGGTCACTGCTTTGCAGCAGCAGGCCTGTGCAGGCTCAACTACAGCAACTAGTGCAGTGCAGCAAGCGCATGAGCAGCTGCTGGCAGCCCTTCGTCATGCTGTTAACGCCAGTTTTGGCTACAAGAGGGTTTGGGTTGGCAAGTCCTTCCCATGGTGGACTCAGGAGCTCACGGATGCGGTGGATAACAGGAAGCAGGCTTACCTGCGCTTCAAAAACTCAGGGCTTGTAGCAGATTGGGCTGCTTACAAACAGCAGCAGAAGGCCACTGCGCAGCTGGTCAAAGCAGCAGAAAAGCAGTACAACGAGCAGTGTCAGCATGCCATCACTTCTGCATACACAAATCGCATGAATGATGACAGCCTGCTTGGAGAGAAAGACATGTGGCAGCTTGTGCGTCGTCTGTGCCCAAAGCATGTCAGCGAGGCAGTTTACAGCGTCATGCAGCATCCATCTGGGCATGTGGCATCTACCCCAGCTGAGAAAGCTGATGCTTTCAAGTGTCATTATGAGCGCATTGGCAGCCATGCAGCATTTGCTTCCTCCAACCCCCAATTTGACGCTGCACACATGTCCCAAGTCGCAGCCAATGTGCAACAGTACCTGCAAGACTCTGCTAACTCCCCTGCCACCCCGCTGGACCTGCCCATCACTGCCGCCGAAGTTTCCGACTGCCTGCAGAGGCTGCGCACTGGCAAGGCCGGCAACCCGGCTGAGGAGGGCATTGTCAATGAGCTACTCAAGTATGGAGGCAGCACGGCCGCAGATATGTTACTGCAGTACTGCAATCTGATGTGGCAGCTTGAGCAGGTGCACCAGGTGCCAGGCACAGTTGTGAACATGCCCAAGAAGGGTGACCTGACAGACCCCACCAACTACCGTGGTATCACCCTGCTTAGCGTGCTTTACAAGTTTTACACCAGCGTTCTCAACCAGCGCCTCATCAAGTTTGCAGAAGGCAAGTCACAGGCTGAGAGCACGACACAGCAACGGCAGCAGCAGCAGCAACAGCAGCAGCAACAGCAGGCGGCACAGCAGCAGCGCCAGCAGCAGCAGCAGCAGCAGGCACGTCAGCAGCAACAGCAGCAACAGCAGCAGCAGCAGCAGCAGCAGCAGCGTGTAACTGCTGCTACAGCAGCAGGAACGCCGCTGCTGCACGAGAGCCAGAACGGCTTCCGTCCCAAGCGCAGCTGTGCCGACCACCAGAGTGTGCTCAGCGAGGTGTTGGGTGGGAGGAAAGCTGAGGGGAAGGACTCTTATGTGCTGTTTGTTGACACCTATAAGGCTTTCCCAACAGTGTGGCTTGATGGTCTCTTTCAAAAGCTGTGGGACAAGGGCATGCGTGGAAAGATGTTCCGTGTGCTCTACAACTTGTATCAGGGTGCACGTCGCGTGGTGTCTCACGAAGGTCATGTCACTGAGAGCTTCACATGTGACCTTGGTTTGCATGAGGGCGATGTTATTTCCCCCACACTGTACCTGTACTTCATTGATGATCTGCTGCATGAGGTGCATGCAAAGCACCCTGGAATCACCCTTATGGGCCCTTGTGACGAACCTGCTGGTCAGGTTGTGGCAGCCATGCAGGCTGATGACTTTGTTGCTGTGTGCGGATCTCTGGCTGAGGTTCAGGCTGTGGCTGCAACAGTTTATGAGTACAGTTGTAAGTGGCGGTTCAAGCTGAATAGCTTGAAGTCTGCTGTCATGCATGTCTCACCAGCTAGACAGCCCAGCCAGTTGGCTGATTCTGGCATTGTTTGGAACGGTGTGCCTGTGCATGTTGTATCAGAGTACTGCTACCTTGGCCTGTGGTTCAACAATGCCTGCAACTGGAATACGCACTTTGAGAATATGTTGGCAAAAGTGCATCGTGTGAAGGGTGGGCTCATGCCAGTCTGGAAGAGCCGGCTCATCAGCGTGGAAGTAAAGCGTATTATTTTGCTGACATGCATTCGCCCAATTGTTGAGTATGGCAGTGAGGTCTGGTTCCCGTCAACTGCAAGGCAACTGCAGCAAATTGACAAAGTGCAGACTGACATCATCAAATGCTCAATGCGTTGTGGCAAGGAGCGCCCTTGCACTTCAATTGTTCTGGCTGAATGGGGTGCGAAGCCGTTGCACATGTGGCTTCATCAGAGGGCAATGGAGTATTACTTCAGGGTTCAGCGTATGCAGAACTCTCGGTTGCCACGCCAGGTTTTTTCAGCTGAGTGGAAGCGCCCTAGTGGTGCTGTAGCGGCAACACCTTGGCATAAGTATGTGCAGAGTTTGCTGTGCAAGTATGGTGTGGATGTTGAGGCGGCGGCCGATCGCGCTAACGCGTGCAAGAATCATATTAACCGTCAGGTCAGGAAGTTGCATGCAGACAGAGTTGCTTGTGAATCACTGCAGCACTCTACTTTGAGTCGTTACATCACGCATGTGCACCCTACTCATGCTGATGCCATGCGTTTCAAAAGGGCTAGGCCATTCTTGTGTTCTGGTGCGCCAACACGTGGTATTGAGTTGCTGATGCGTGTCCGAATGGGTTGTCTTTGTGTGCATGAGCGTACCAGTCATTATGGGGGTAGCAGAGCAGATTCTAACACAACATGTCCTACTTGTGGTCAGGGTGTTGAGTCTTTGTCACATCTGATGTTTGATTGTCCTGCCACTTCTGCTCAGAGAGATACTATGTTTGATGAGATTCGGTCTGTTTTGCGAGATGTACGTGGTGGCGCTGAAAAATTGCGCAATGTGCTGTCATTGACTGATGCATCCACCAAGTTGTTGCGTTTTATTTCTGATGATGTTTGGGGTAGTAGGGGTGTGTGTCGGGTGATATCTAGGAGCATTGCTGAGTATCTTGTCCAAGCTTGGGATGTGCGTAATAATTGCAAACACAATGGAGCAGTGCTCCCTCTTTTTTCCGCTCCTGAGGGGCGCGGGGCCGATGGCGTTGATGCTATGGCTTAATGGGTAACATGATGATGATGATGATGATGACGTGCACCACACAACACGCTACAATGACAACGTGCAACAATGTGCAAGCCACACCTTTGATCACGCACACGTGCTTGTGCGTGTTGCAATAGCCCCACGCAAGAAATATATGCCTGTGTTGCACAGCAGCATTACTCACACTTGCATTCTGTTGTCAGCTGCATATCACAAACAAACACAGCAGCGGCAGGTACACCAAATGCAGCAACATACGTGAGCTGACCTATCGCTGATGTTGAACATGCACATGTGTATGCTTGCGAAGCAGCATGCCCTGTTGCCGATTGGATGTGCACTGTACTTATTGCCTATGCTGCACACAACACATCGCATCACAACACACATGAATCACCTGCCTGTACATTTCAAGATATTTTGCTGTGCACGACAGTGACCCCACTGCAGCAAAATTCACACATGCAGTGGCCATGCCACTGGCTACAAACTGCTATTTGCAGCAATCAAAACGAGGCCTGACAACTTGTGCACCTCACAACACCACACCGGCATCGTGGCACTTACCCCAAAAGCTGCAGGCACATGTACACACAGCCATGCAACAAACACTAGACAGGCGGAAGCTGCATGCATACACAACGCACAGCAGCAGCGCTGCTAGCACCGCTGGCCAAGGCTGCCAAAACACTGTGGCACGATGGTGCATCCCCAGCCACCCTTGCAGCAGCAGCAGCAGGGCGCTGCTGCTTCAGGCAAATGCATGCGACAGCTGGCACAATGCTGCGCTCCCTTGCACAGCACTGTTTGCCATCAGCCAAGCCCTGGCGGCTGTTGGAACAGTGCTGCGCAGTCTTGCGGCCACCAAAAGCCATATGGAGGCTTTGCACATGCAATTCGCAGCTCCTTACACACCTCAGCTTTCAGCCAACCCATCAGCCACACGGGCAAGCTGAGTAGCCCCAGCACTGCACTCACTATCAAGCCGCCTTGACTAGACACAGCAGCAGCTGCAGCTGCAGCACCGCTAGCCGTACCACTGCTGCTGTAGCAAGCCCCAGCACCAAGAACTGAGGCAGCCGGAGCAGACAGATTCTGCGCAATTGGCCGCAGCACAAACACATACGCTAAATACACCGCCAGCAGCACACCATACCGCCTAACCCCCCGCCTGATCGCCCGAGCAGCCTCAAACACCAGCAAACCCATCGGCACACCATTGCTTCGGTCCCAGTAATCACCGCTAGCGCTGCCGTTTGGTCTATTACATCCCCCAGCTAAGAAAGCTACTGGCATACGCCATGGGTTTTACATCGGGGTGGGGTACGGCTTCGAAGGTTGTGAAGTGGGGAACCATGTCATTGCCGTTGAACTTGACAAAGGCACCCTTGTTGCCCATCTGGTCGCAGTAGTTGGGCGCTGAGAAGACGGTGACAAGCAGGCCGTTGTGTGCCACCTCGTAACCTTCTTCCTTGACCTACAAGTCACAAAGAATAGGCAGATATGCAGGGGCTCAAATGCAGCAGAGTTGGTCGCAGTAGTTGGGCGCTGAGAAGACGGTGACAAGCAGGCCGTTGTGCGCCACCTTGTAACCTTCTTCCTTGACCTGCAAGTAGATGACAGTAGGCAGCAATGCAGGGGGTTCAGGTGAGGTCAGTCGCAGTAGTTGGGCGCTGAGAAGACGGTGACTAGCAGACCGTTGTGCACCACCTCGTAACCTTCTTCCTTGACCTGCGAGTGACAGATGGTGAGCAGCAATGCAGGGGGTTCAGGTGAGGTCAGTGAACACGCACGATCAGAGCCCAGCTCGTTCTGCCTAGAATGCACTGATTGCGCGATGTTTGGTCAACCAGGCACCTACAGCCGCAAATTGGACATAGCTGCACAGCAATGACGTCATACCAAACTCACCTCATGGCTGCGCACGACCAGCTCAAGGCCGTTCTCTCTGAGGAACTGCTGCGTGATGTCTGGCCCAAACTGCAGCTGCAAAATGCAGCCAACACCCTGCACACTTCTACATGTAGCCACAACACAAAAAGCATACAGCAATACACTTGACCTACCACGTGGCTGCGTACGACCAGCTCAAGCCCATTCTCTTTCAGGAACTGCTGCGTGATGTCTGGCCCAAACTGCACCTGTCAACTCCATCCAACACACTGCACACTACTATACTACACAGTGCAGCCACAACAAAAGCATACAGCGTCACACTGCACTCACCTCGTGGCTGCACATGACAAGCTCCAGCCCGATGTCTGTGAAAACTGCCTAGTCAGCTAGAAACCCACATCAAAGCAGAACCTACTGCACACAACAGAAGCTGCACAAACTCACCTCATGGCTGCGCACGACGAGCTCCAGGCCGTTCTCTTTCAGGAACTGCTGCGTGATGTCTTTAGTCAACCACATACATAAACCCACGCTTCACGTCAATGAATCAACCTACTGCACACAACCAAAGTTGCCTCAAACTTACCTCATGGCTGCGCACAACCAGCTCCAGGCCATTTTCCTTCAAGAACTGCTCCTGAGGGGCGCGGGGCCGATGGCGTTGATGCTATGGCTTAATGGGTAACATGATGATGATGATGAAGAACTGCTGCGTGATGTCTGGCCCAAACTGCAGCCCCACGTCGAGCTTGCTGGCCTGCCGCCCCTTCACCTCATGGCTGCGCACGCTGGACTTCGGCCCGGTTTCTTTTAAAAACTGCCTGACGTCTAGTCAACCACACACCTGGAAACATAGATCGAAGTAGAACCTACTGCACACGACAATGGCGTCATATCAGACTCACCTCATGGCTGCGCACGACCAGCTCCAGGCCGTTCTCTTTCAGGAACTGCTGCGTGATGCCTGGCCCAAACTGCAGCCCCACGCCGAGCTTGCTGGCCTGCACACTCCTATACTATACAGTGTAGCCACACCAAAATCAGACAGCAGTTCACTGCACTCACCTCATGGCTGCGCATGACAAGCTCTAGCCCGATGTCTGTAAGAACTGCCTAGTCAGCTAGAAACCCACATCAAAGCAGAACCTGCCGCACACAACAGAAGCTGCACAAACTTACCTCATGGCTGAGCTTCAGGCAATTCTCTGTGAGGAACTGCTGCGTGATGTCTGGCCCAGCCCCACCCTGCAGCTGTCAACTCCATCCAACACCCTGCACACTACTACGTGTAGCCACAACAAATAAGCATACAGCGATACAGGCCAAATACACTCCATTCACCTCGTGGCTGCGCACGACGAGCTCCAAGCCATTCTCCTTCAGGAACTGCTGCGTGATATCTGGCCCAAACTGCAGCCCTACGCCGCGCTTGCTGGCCTGCCGCCCCTGCACCTCATGGCTGCACACGCTGAACTTCGGCCCGGTTTCTTTGAGAAACTGCCTGACGTCTAGTCAACCACACACCTGGACACATAGATCAAAGTAGAACCTACTGCACACAACAATGGCGTCATATCAGACTCACCTCATGGCTGCGCACAACGAGCTCCAAGCCGTTCTCTTTGAGGAACTGCTGCGTGATGTCAGGCCCAAACTGCAGCCCGACGCCGCGCTTGCTGGCCTGCCGCCCCTGCTCAGGCGCAGGGTCACTCCAGAGGCACTCACACATCAGGCCTTCGTCAGGAGGCTCCCTGTTCATGGACATATCAGTTTCAGCAGCAGCAGCAGCAGTGCAGTTCAGTTAGTCATGCGTGTAATGGGTCACTCCAGAGGCACTCAAACATCCTGCCTGTGTCAGAAAAGCACCCTATAATGACCCAGGCAGCAGCAGCAGCCCCACGCCACGCTTGCTGGCCGGCCGCCCCTGCTCAGGCGCAGGGTCACTCCAGAGGCACTCACACATCAGGCCCTCATCAGGAGGCTCCCTGTCAAGCAGCAGCAGCAGCAGCAGCAGTGCGTTTTGTTGAGTTATGTGTGTGGTAGGTCACTCCAGAGGCGCCCACACATCAGGCGATCGTCAGGAGGCTCCCTGTTTTTGGTAAGAGCAGCAGCAGCAGCAGCGGTAGCAATGAGCAATGCGTGTGGTGGGTCACTCCAGAGGCACTCGCACATCAAGCCTTTGTCAGGAGGCTCCCTGTTTGAAAAAGCAGAAGCAGCAGCAGAAAGAGAAAGAGAAGAAGTAATAGAGGAAGGCTTGTGATGAGAGCAGCAGCAGAACGAGAAGAAGAAGCATGGATCAGCATTGCCTGTGGGGTGTACTGCTGGTGCTGGGTCATCTACACAACCAACACATCAGGCCAACAACGTCCAGACGCAACAAAACCCCACAACAGCACCGCACAATAACACTGTACGTCGCACCTGTTGCGCTCGACCTTTCTCAGGTCGTCCAATGTTACGTTGTCCTTGCTGAACAGGCCGCCGTGCAGCACCAGCACCTTGTGGTTGAGCACGAATGCCAGCGGCAGCCAGTTGAACACCTCGCGGAACACGTCCAGCATCAGCCCATTGAACTTGTGCTTGACCTGCACAGCAGAATGTGTAACAAGCAGCAGCACCAGCAGCAGCAGCAGCAGCAGCAGATTTCAACGGCGTAATGCGTGTGGTGCGTCACTCACATTTGTGCCTGACCTGCATTGTAAGGAACAAGTTGAGCACGAATGCCAGCGGCAGCCAGTTGAACACTTCGCGGAACACGTCCAGCATCAGCCCATTGAACTTGTGCTTGACCTGCGTGACAAAATGACAGAGTAGTGTAACATGAAAGTGACATGTTATGTGACAGAATCGGGTCCGCAGCCAGTTGAACACCTCGTGGAACACATCCAGCATGAGCCCATTGTACTTGTGCTTGACCTGCATGACAGAGTGTGTAACACATGAGTGACATGTTATGTGACGTAACTGGATTGGCAGCCAGTTGAATACCTTGCGGAACACGTCCAACATCAGCCCATTGAACTTGTGCTTGACCTGCGCGTAGCACAAAAGCGACGTGTTATTCAACAGGATCGGATTGGCAGCCAGTTGAACACCTCGCAAAACACGTCGAGCATCAGCTCAGTGAACTTGTGCTTGACCTGCGTGACAGAGTGCGTGAACAAAGATAACACGTCATGTAACACGATTGATTCTGCAGCCGGTTACAAGTTACAAGTTCTACGCATCAGCCAGTTGGACACGTCCAGCATCGGCTTTGAATTTGCTCTAGCGCTACAAAAACGACAGCATCGGCTTTGAATTTGCTCTAGCAGTACAAAAACAACATGTCATGTAACAGGGTCAGGAAGAGGTCAGCAAGAGATGCTGATCAGTAGGTTCTCCCAAGTAGGTTCTGCCCGCCTCTCCGTCAAACCCGTAGATCTTGTTCAAGCTGTGGCTCTCGTGGTTGCCTCATCAAGACAGCCAAAACCCTTTGTAGAATGATGTTATTCATGTTTTTCTGTGATATTTTCCAGGGTTTAGGGTCTAGCATGTGCTTTGTCCACCTCTCCGTCGAAGCCGTAGATCTTGTTCATGCTGTGGCTCTCGTGGTTGCCGCGCGACATGTGCATGCAGCTGGGGTACAGCACCTTCCATGCCAGCAGCGCCAGGATCACCTCCACACTGAACGAGCCACGGTCCACAAAGTCACCTGCGACACGTTGGCAGGATACAAACATGTAAGAAGGGGACATTCACAACGCAGCAGCCTGCATGCCAGCAGTGCCAGTAACACCTCTACGCTACACGAGCCGCGGTCCACAAAGTCACCTGCAGTACAATGGCCCGCCGTGCACAGCATACGAACAGGTAAGAAGGGAATAGGCAGGAGGCACAAGTCTGCATGCCAGCAGCGCCGGAATCACTTTCCACGCTAAATGAGCCGCGGTCCACAAAGTCACCTGCAATAGGAAGCATCACGGAAGTAGCGCAGAGCAATGGAAAGGCGAGAAGGTGATAAGCAAGTGGTGTGCAGGTTGCATGCCAGCAGCGCCAGAATCACCTCCACACTGAACGAGCCACGGTCCACAAAGTCACCTGTGGTCCAAGCAGCACAGAACAACGACAAAAGCCAGAAGGTGGTGTGCGGGTGCAGCAGTTTCAACGCCAGCAGTGCCAAGATCACCTCGACCCCGAACGAGCCGCGGTCCACAAAGTCACCTGCGGTATGTCAATGTTGGTGCAGCATACGAAGCTGTCAGAAGCGAATATGAAAGGCAGCAGGCGGCATACCCGCGCCAGGATCACCTGCGACAAGCGATTGAAGTAAAACAGAACAATGACAAAGGTGAGAAGTTATTACTGTTGGAAGTGGTGTGCAGGGTACAGCACCTTCCACGCCAGCAGCGCCAGGATCACCTCCACACTGAACGAGCTGCGGTCCACAAAGTCACATGCGGTCAAAGCAGCACAGAACAACGACAAAAGTGAGGTGGTGGTACGCTCAAGGCAACAGCCTGCACGCCAGCAGCGCCAGGATCACCTTCAAAGTAAACGAGCCACGGTCCACATAGTCACCTGCGGTCAGAATAGCACCATGCAGGGACGTCTGCAAACTAGATGCATGCAATGCAGCGCACGCGGTGTATGATACATTGCAATACAGGAGGATGTCTAATCTATCAGCCCTGAACAGCATAACCTGGAAACAGTAGCAACAGCACGGCACAGAGATAGCAGCATGTGCATGCATAAGCCAGCTGGACGGTACTGTGTACCACAGCAACGCGCATCATCATCATCATCATCATCATCATCATCATCAGCAGCAGCAGCAGCAACACCACCACAAAAAAAGCCAATGACTGAACGCACCGTTGAACAGGTACGGGTTGTCAGGGCCTGGGTTGCCGTTGATCTCCCAAATGTGCAGCAGGTCGTAGAACTGCCCGTGCACGTCGCCGCACACCGTGAAGTGACGGTCGCTGGGGATGTCTATGTCCACCAGTGACGGCAACTCGCGCAGCTGCTGGCGCGCCTGCGGTGCAACAACAAAAGCAAAACGGAATTATTTGCCAGCATCTGACCAACCGACACGGAACATTCCTGAACATATTCCAGGAATCAGTGGCTGGCACGCAGCAGGATAGAACAGAAACCAGTGCATCTGTGTGCAACAAGATGGTTCAGGTAAGCGGCCACATGTCTATGTCCACAAGCGACGGCAGCTGACGCAGCTGCTGGCGCGCCTGCAGGGCAAACAAGAAGGCGTGTTTAAGACACGCACTGCATGCTGGCATCTGACCAGCCGGTGCTGAGTGCTGCTGGACCATAAATTAGTGGAAACATTTCACACTACGGGACTCAGGAGCTGGCATGCTGCAGGATAGAGCCCAAAGAAGTGCGCATATCTGTGCGACATGATGTTGCATGGATGCTTGCATGCGCAAGAACAGTTTGTGAGAGGACTCATACGTTGCGCGTCACAGTGGCGGGTGCCCTTTGCACCAACAACCACCTTGACGCCCAACTTTTGAGGCGTCCCGCAATAATGACGCATTTAACCAGAAGTGCCGAACATATCTCATAATACCAGAATCTATAGCCGGCACACTGCCGGATAGAGCCAAGACAAGTGCACATATATGATGAACATAGATGCATATTCACAAATGCTTGCACGTGCGAACAGTTTGTGAGAGGTCTCAACACTTGGGCGTCATGATGGCGGTGCCCTTTTCAGACACAAGCAACATGACGCCCAACTTTTGAGGCTTCTCGCAAAAGTGACGCATCTAACCTGCAGGTGCCGAACGTATCGCACAATACCAGAACCATTAGCTGGCACACTGCAGGATAGGGCCAAGCCAAGTGCGCATCTCTGTGCGGCAGGATGTTCAAGGTGACCACCACCACGGCGCTCAACAACGCATCCTCTCGCTCAAGCATTGATGCGCAAGCACACACTCATATGCAACCTTACACGCGACAATAACCGCACTCAGCGCCGTACAGTGGCAACCACACAGGCTGCACTTAACCTCCCAACAGCAGCAAACGAGTGCTAGGGAATGGCGAGCAGAATCTGTCACCAATATGGGACGCATTTGCACCTGCACTGCCGTAACTATCAGCACCTGCTGTCACCTTGGTGCTGCACGCAATACTATCACCCTGGGCTTATCACGTGTAACATCAGGATTTGATGCCCCAGCCGCACCTGCAGCATTATCTAGAACGCACACCTGCTGTCACCTGACTGCTGCACACAACC
Source organism: Tetradesmus lagerheimii (assembly GCA_902809745.2). Taxonomy (NCBI): domain Eukaryota; kingdom Viridiplantae; phylum Chlorophyta; class Chlorophyceae; order Sphaeropleales; family Scenedesmaceae; genus Tetradesmus; species Tetradesmus lagerheimii. The sequence continues at coordinate 72,124 of CADDIJ020000397.1, read as the reverse complement.
GATTGTGACCAACACACACTGAGGCTGATCAAGGTTTGACCAGCCAGCCGCACCTGCAGCAGTATCTGGAATGCGGACCTGCTGTCACCTGACTGCTGCACGCAACCGACTGTGACAACCACAACCTTATCATGGTTTGATGCCCCAGCCGCACCTGCAGCAGTATCTGGAATGCGAAGCGATAGGCTGGCTCGCAGGGCTGGGTGGGGCGTGCGGAGTAGGGTTTTTACTGCAGGGCGACCGTGCAATGCACAGTATTCTAAGCAGCAATTCCCTGCTCGAACATCACAATAACATTTCTTATCGCTCAAATGGCCAGCCGCACCTGCAGCAGTATCTGGAATGCGAAGCGCCTGTGGATGAGCCGCTGCTCCTTGAACTCTGACAGCATCGCCAGCACAAAGTCTTCCGTGATGACGTAGCCGCCAGCACCGTCCTCTGCAGGCATAACAGCAGCAGCAGAGTTGAGACGATCAGCTTGCGGAACAGCTTCACAGCATGGATCAGGTTGCTTCCAGCACACAGTCCTCCGTGATCATGTAGCCGCCAGCACCATCCTCTGCAGGCATAAGAAAGCAATGTAGGTGATTTCACAGCACGTAAAACAGCTTCACAGCATTTGAATTTCAACGGCACAAAGCCCTCCGTGATGACGTAGCCACCAGCACCGTCCTCTGCAGGCATGACAGCAGCAGCGGCAGCAGAGTTGAGATCAATTCTGACTTGACTTCACAATCCGCATGTGACACAGCTTCACAGCATTATTCAGGTTGCTGGCAGCACAAAGTCCTCTGTAATGACGTAGCCGCCAGCACCGTCCTCTGCAGGCATAAGACACCACACAGTTGGCAGCTGAACACAGCTCATTATAATCGATTCGGGTATTGAATGCTGATGGCTTCAGTGACAACATAGCCGCCAGTAGGAGCAGCAAACAGCTGATGACGCAGAACGCGCTACAATATCAAGGTTGCTCCCAGCACCGTTCTTATGGACCTCCACCCTCGATCATACTGACTAAGTTGTTGACGCAACTGGCTGCTGCCGGTGCACACTAGACAACACATGCGAGCGCCCGTGAGCTGCTGTGCTGCCGCTGCTGTAACATCCGGTTGAGGTTTGAAGTGCTGCCCCCCGCTCACCCTGCATGCGTGGCCCTCTGCAGCGGACTCGACACAGCACAGCAATCATCATCACACAACTGCCTACACCAAGCGTCGCTCACCCTGCATGCGTGGCCCTGTGCAGCCGTCTCAACACAGCACAGCACAGCACAGCACAGCACAACAGTCATCAACACACAACTGGCCGTACCAGGCGCCGCTCACCCTGCATGCGTGGCCCTGTGTAGCCATCCTCCACAGGCATGGTGCTGAGGTCGATCGTGTCCGACACATGCGTGATCTCAGAGTCCTGACGGTGCACAACAGGCAGCAGCAGCAGCAGCAGCAGCAGTAGCGGCGGCGGCGACAACAGCTCAGCACAAGGTTTAGCCACTAACGCACCGACTGCACGAACTCAACTGGCAAACGAACAGGTCACGAAAGTTCAGTTGCTAATCGAAAGCAAAAAGCCCGCATCTTAAACCTCTATGTGTGTGTTGCAGTATGAGAAACTGTTACACAGCGTTACAACTGCTCACGGGTATTGACAGTGCCTCCTAACTAGATTCGCGTGTTGTCCTTCTCACAAGCTGCCAGCCACGGCCCTGATCAGTGCAACTACGATGCAGATGGCACATCAGCATTGCGCATGCTGCCATCGAATTATCAGATCTTTGTCACTCACTGGTGTTGACAGCGCCTCCTCAAACTTGATGCGCTTGATGGCCTTCTCATACTCTGCCAGCCAATGCCCTGATCAGTGCAACTACGATGCAGATGGCGTCAGCATCATACAAGCTGCCATTGCAACAGTCTCTCATCGCTCACCGGTGTTGACAGCGCCTCCTCAAACTTGCGCTGAGATTTCCCTATTCACAGGCAGCCGGCCACTGCCCTAACCAGTTTAAATAGGTCCGTAATGGTCGACAGTCTTCACCACTCACGGATGTTAACAGCGCCTCCTCAAACTTGATGTGCGTGATGGCCTTCTCACAGGCTGCCAGCCACTGCCCTGATCAGTGTAACTACAATGCGACCGTGCACATCAGCATCGCACATGCTGCCTCCAGAATATAAAGGGCTGCACTCTAGTGGCTGGGCCCGTAAGTGGTGTAGCAGGGCCTGACTTTTGGTGTTAATGTAACGATACCATAATGGTACGTCAATCTTCGGCACTCACTGGTGTTGACAGCGCCTCCTCAAACTTGATGCGCTTGATGGCCTTCTCACACTCTGCCAGCCACTGCCCTTATCAGTATAACTATGATGCAAATGGCCACCTCCGCATCACGCATGCTGCCATTAAAAACAATCTCATCCCTCACATCACCGGTGTTGACAGTGCTCCCCCAAACTTGATGGGCTGATGATCTGCCAGCAACTGCCCATTTAAGTAACTACAAAGCGAACGTGTACATCACACATGCTGCCATCAAAATCAGATCTATGTCGCTCACCGGTGTTGACAGCGCCTCCTCAAACTTGATGCCTTGATGTACCTTTCACAGGCTGCCAGCCACTGCCCTCATAAGTGTATCGTCGCCTCCAAATGCACACACATCAGCATCGCACATGCTGCCAACAAAATCATAATTCCCTTTTAGCATTTGCTCACCGGTGTTGACAGTGCCTCCTCAAACTTGATGCGCTTGATGGCCTTCTCACAGGCTGCCAACCGCTGCCCCCATCATTGACCCCAAAGCAACCGCGCACATCAGCATACCACATGCTGCCATCATGAAAATATTTTTTGTCACACACCGGTGTTGAGAGCGCCTCCTCGAACTTGATGCGCTTGATGGCCTTCTCACACTCTGCCAGCTTCTTGCGCAGGTCAGGATCCTTGGGGGCAACCTTGGCAGCCTGCAGCAGCGACATAAACAGTGCGGCATCAAGCAGCCTGTTTGTAGGCTGCTTGTTGGGGACACCAAGGCATAGTTGTAGATGCAGGTAAGCTCATGCAGCTTCTTGCGCAGGCAGGGTCCTTGGGGGCAACCTTGGCAGCCTGCAGCAGCGACACACCACACCGTGACATCAGACAATGGAATGGATGTGATCAGCAACCCCAGCCAATGAGGTCAGGGGCTGCGGCAGTCATCAGCCTGCAACCAAATTTACGATGCATGCACACGCCCGCAGCAGTTCCGCTGTGTACAGTGTGCAGGTCAGGGTCCTTGGGGGCAACCTTGGCAGCCTGCAGCAATATTGCACAGTGCAGCAACAAAGACAGTGTGTTTACAAGATGCTTGTCATAATCACCAAGGCACGGTTGTGCGGGTAAGCCTATGATGCTGCGAGCGCAGGTCGGATTCCTTAGGCAGCCTGCAGCAGCGACGAACGGTGCAGCACCAAAATAGCAGGCTGCTCGTTACAAACACCAAGGCATGGTTGCAGGTCAGCTGATGCAGCTTCTTGCGCAGGCAGGGTCCTGGGGCAAACCTTGGCAGCCTGCAGCAGCGACACACAGTGCAGCACCAAAACAGCGTGGATTGAGCTCACCAGCTCCTCGCCTCAGGATAGAGAAGTGAGCACGCTGAGCATCACACAAAATGTAACGGCACCAGCATCATGTTCACATGTTAAGCGCACAAGCACAGCAAGGGTGCACCCATCACCCATCATAGTGAACATCATATTCACACGCGCCCCACTACTGCAGCCAGCTGTGTTGAATGATGGTACTGAGAGTAGGGTGAAGGGGAATTACAGCAGAGAGGGGACCAGAGTCAATACGCGAGCACAAAACTTCTGTGTCCTGTGGCATATCGACTGTGGTCTCCTCTCTGCTGTAAAGCGAGCAGTGCTCGCTCGTGCTAACAGCCATAACTATGCATAGAGATGCATAACATAGTTACTCCTAGACAATGCGTAACTCACTGCTAATGTATCTCTGACAAAAGTAACATATTACAATTGACTGCCTCATGCTGAAATCTAACTGCTTCAAATCCAGAAGCAGCATTGTCAGGGCTGACAGGTGACTCCTGCAAATGCAGCTCACAGTGCTGTGCACAGGCGCCACCCTACCCTGGTTCAAACCAGGTGGGAATCCCCGCTACCCGTGCGATTCCATTCATGCTTGTAACAATACACAGTATTATACACTGGCAGTTCCCAGCTATGGGCAGTTGCCGAATCCTTGGCAGCCTGCAGCAGCGATACAGTGCCGCACTAAGCAGCATGTGTTGTACCAAAGGCACGGATGCCTACCCTCACACCCACTGTGCTGCTGCCTCTGCTGCTGACGCTGCTGCTGTAATGCACATCACGTTGCCAGCGTCTGTCGTACTGAACTGCACCTCAGTTGCGCTACCACTGACATAACAGCTGCAAATGCTGCTGTTACTGATGCTGCACCACAGTCAAACGCTGTCATGAGCGGTGCAGCAATGCCATGCCAGCTTGGCACACCTAATGCTATGCTATGCTGCGGCTGCAACGCATGCGTGCAGGCAAACTCTCTGCAGATAGCACTTGCACGCATGGCAATGCGTACGCTATGGTTCATACCAAAGCCTCTTCAGCGTCCTACCATGGCTGCAATGCCCACAGCAGCTCACCATACAGTGTACCGGCCATTGAATTGAAGTATCTAATGCCATTGAGCTGCACTAAGCGGCCAGCACAACATGCCTAAGCTGCTGCAGCTGCTGCTGCACGCCTCTGCTGCTGGTTCTGCCAGAACTGCCTTTGCAGCTGGGCCACGCCCGCCCCTGCCGCTTCATGCCTCACCGTTCTCACCGTTCTGCAGCCAAGCCCTGCTTGCCTTGCACACCTGCTCCTGCCTCTGGTCCGTGCTGTGCCTGCAGCTGCAAGTTGGGATCCACTCACTGCTGCTGCACCATGCTTGCCCCTGCTGCCCCTGCTGCACTACTCCTGTTGACCGCGTCATGCCTGCCCCTGCTGCTGCCGCAAACCCCCACTGTTGCTGCCCCACACCTGCCCCTGCTGCTGTAAAGACCCCATATACTGCTGCTGCGCTATGCCTGCCCCTGCTGCTGCCAAGAACCCCCAATGCTGCTGACCATGCCTGCCCCAGCTGCTGCCAAGAGCCCCCAATGCTGCTGACCATGCCTGCCCCTGCTGCTGCCAAGAACCCCCACTGCTGCTGCGCCATGCCTGCCCCTGCTGCTGTCAAGCACCCCCACTGCTGCTGCACCATCCCCAGCCCTGCTGCTTGCAGGACACTCACTGTTTTGAGGTCCTTGATAGCATCCTTGAACTTCCCGAGCATGAAGTAGGCATCTCCACGCCTGTAGTAGCCCTGCAGTGCAGCAAACAGCAGCAGCAACAGAAGCCCAGAGATCAGCAGAAGGTGAATATGGCGGGGTGCTCCAGTAAACCACACCTGCATGTACGGCTGAGATGCGTGTGAATCACACATGCTATGGTTCGTGTTGAGAATTGACTGTGCACAGTATGCAGGAACACTGTGATCCTCATTTGATTGGATGGTGCCAGTGGAAGCATGCATTGCTAAGGCTGCATATTGCACTTCGCAGGCCTGGCTAGCTGCTGCTGGTGTCCACATACAGAACACTGATGGGTTTCTGCTAACAATGACATCCTCCTAGCCCCTATTGCTCTGCTCAAATCATGGCATTTGCTGCTGCAATCAACATCAGCAGCAGTAGTACTGCTACCGCAACCCCCAACTGCCATTTGCTGAGTGTATGCACAGGCATCGTAGCTTGCAAGCCAAATATCTGACTCACAATAAAGTTTACTTGCATGATCTATTAACAGTTCACCTTGGCGTATGACGGATCCACCTCAATGGCCTTGCTGGCGTCTGCTACTGCTGAGCCATACTCCTCGAGCTTTATGTGCGCGAACGATCTGTTCGCAAAGTAAACTGCGTTCTCTGGGTACAACTCTATGGCCTTGGTGTACAGATTCACTGCTCCAGCGTAGTGCTTTTCTGCAAGAGCCCACCAACCCACCAGGAACCGGATCAGTACAGCACCATCTGCACAGCGCATGGCTTCTGCCGCCCATTAGTTTTGTACAAAACTACCTTTGAAAAGCTTGTTGGCCTCATTCTTAAGCTTCTCTGCCTCCTCTTTGTTCGCCATGATGGCCTTCTACTGTATGAGCCTCTCCAGAGCCTGCCAGAGACGTCGATCTCAAGCCTGCGGTGCTATAAATTCATGAACAATCCATAGCAATTTCCATCTGTTGCCTGCTTCTACACCACCCCCAGTACACAGGCAGAGCCCGCTGCTGGCTGCTCAATAGAATGTGATCGACGTCTTTCTCATTGACGTATTGCAAACGCTGGAGAGCCTTCAAACCTTCAGACAGTGCACATTACACACCAATTGATGCCTTGCTGCAGGCGCCCACCGTTTGATAGTGCATAACATGTCATCCAACATGTTTGAATGGCATCTGCCACAGCTGTACCCTGGCTGTGCACACTTCTCAGTATCACGCCCACGCTTCTGCGATTTTTGGTCGCATGTATGGCGTTCAGCCTCTCACAATGTATCTCATATACAACGTATGTGCAGCAGTTTCTTTGCAAACAGCAGCTGCATTGCTGGCGTGACAATATCCGTTTCACCCAGCTGGCTGGCGCAGCAATCAGCAACAGCGTTGCATGTCACACCGCGGCACCAGCTGCAGCCAAACGGTAAGAAACTCCTTTTGCTGTTGCAGCCGGTTGCTTGCGCTCAGTTGCTGACAAATTGAGAATTTGCCTGCTATCAGAGCCGGGCAGCTGCTGGCCGCAGCTGCCACAGTATGCTGGACTCAATGTTGTCTTTCTGCAGCTGGTGCGGTGGCTGGTGTCACACCTACACCTGCGTACGGGCATGCTGCCGCTGCTCCTTCCATGGTGCAAGGATGATTCCAGGCGCAGGATCTGCAGGCTCCTGTGCTAGCACCCTTGCAGTGAGCTTGATGCACTCTGCTCCAGAGTTGCCAGCAGTGCTGTTGCTGCTGCTGCACCCTCCCTGACTGGCCCAGGTACCCCTAGGGCTCCCTAGTGCAGGCAGCGCCCCAAACAGCCTAACTGTTTGGTCAAGCTGGCTTCCTGCGCCACCTGCCGCCCCCTGTTGGTGGCCACTCTGCTCGGAGCTGCACGGTTGGATGCGCATAGTTGCACTCGTGGCTGCTGTGGCTGGCGATTCCAGCATGTGGCAAGGGAATGCCAACCTGCTGCTGCGGGAAGAGCTGACCATTAGGAGATCGTCTATCGAGCTGCCGCTAGCTTGGGGGCTCGTTGAAGCCAGCAGGGGCAGCGCGCCGCGGTTGGCACGCTCGTGCAGTGCACCGCAGAACTCCTGCATAGCTGCAGCAGCACTGCTACGGCTGCTGATTGTGCTGCTGCTGAACCACTGGCTGCATGTCTGCTGCTGCTGCTGCTGCTGCTGCAGCCGTAGCTGCGGCACTGCTGCACGCTTCAAAGCCAAAACTGCCGCCCTTGGTGATGTAATCTGCTGCGAAAAGCTTCTTGAAACTTCTTGCTGGGCTATCTGCTGCTCTCCTGTCTCTATGCTGATGCCTGCAGGTACTGCTGCAGGAAGTGATGCATCTGCTTTGCTGTCTCTGCTGCTATCTGCTGCAACTCCAAGCCGTCCTGCAAGCTGCTCAGTACAGCTTGCTGTGCTGATGCTGTTGTCAGTTGTGGCGCGTGCACTGCCTGCTGCCATAGACTTTGCAAAACCCAGTGCTAGTGCTGCTGCTGCATCCTCGCGTGGAGTATCCAACTTGCTTGCCTTGTCTATTGAGTCAAAGTATGTGTCTATCAGGGCAGCTGCACCCTGTGATGCGCCTGCTGCGGATGTTGGGTTGCTGCTGCTGCTAGCGTTGTTGCAGTATGGTTTTGGCTGCTTTGTATCCTGGCACTCTCCTGTTGCTGTTGCAGGTGGCAAGCATGCTGCTGGCGGAAGTACTGCTGCCTGCACAGCACCTGGCGACCGCTGTGCAGACCTGCCTAGCAATGGCAGTTGCAAAGGCGCTGCCTCATGGCTACCTGCTAACACTTTCTGCAGCCTGGATGCTGCCGCTGCTATGGATGCTGCCCCAAGGGTGCCTGCAATGGGCGGTCCAGCAGCTGCTGCCAATACTGCTGTTGCTGCGTGCCCCTGATCATGTGCAGCGCGATGCAGCCCATGCCCATGCTGCAGATGGTTGCTGAAGGAGCTGCAGCTTTCATGCATGTCTTGTTTGCTGGAGTGCACAATCTGCTTGACATGCTGTGGGTGTGCTGTGGTTGACAGTGCGGCAGCAGCTGGTGCTGCGGCTGCATGCTTGCAACCACCTGCAAACCTGCTTGGAAGGTCCAGGGTCACGGTTTGAAGCTGCGTTGCTGCGTACCATGAACGGCCTCCGGCAAGCTGGCCGGGTAGGCTGCAGAAACTGGCTGTGCTGCTTATCTTGGCAGCAAGGCCAGCAATGAACTCTGCTGATGCTACTGTGGGGCCCTGAGGTGCTGCTGCATGGTCTGGGATTGTGGCGCACGGCGACAGGCTCTGCACAGCCAGCAGGCGCTTGCTGCTCACTGCAGGATTCCCTCGTGTGCTTGGCAGGAGCTTGATTGCTGGTGCGGGTGTGCCTGCTGTGCAGTACACGTTGCCATAGTGTTCTGTATGCTGCTGTGCTGATGACTTGCCTGCTGCTGCAGCAACTGCCGTGTCAACCTGCATTGAATACCAGCGGCCAGAAGCAATGGAATTTGAAATCGTTACGTTGATGGCCTGCTGCTATGGGAGCATGTTGCCGAAGAATGTTCATCCACCTTCACTGCTGACGCCCCAACCAGGGCCAAGACGTCCTGCTGGTCCGCGCGACCTTTTTGAGTCTTCAATAATGCGCGCTCGTGGTTGAAACTTTTTGCAACGTGCGAAAGCGACACTGCATGGGTCTTTGCCATGAGCAATAGTCAGCAGAGGTCGTTTTGGCGCCAATTACTGTCGAGAAGACGCCACTCAGTTCAGTGCGTGCTGCAACATTTTGCAGCGTTGGCTGTTCAGCCGTGCGCAAAGCGGCTAGCGTCTATGCCACATGAGCCTTGACGACACGTGGGCCCCACGCAAAGTTTGCAGGGTGTTATGTTATTCAGTGTGACATGCAACACTGATGCCTGGTGCAAGTGCAATGCACAGTGAATTGGGAAGCAGTCCCGTACGGCGTGCACGCGTGCTCAAACAGCACAACTATACTTGACTCAACATCGCCATGTCCAGCCAGCATAACCAGCCAATATAGTACAGCATGACACCATGTTACTTGGGCGTCCGGCGCCGGCTAAGCATACTCAGAGGCTCACGCACTTGCAATTACCGAAGAGTTCCCGGCTCCACACCAAAGGACATCATACAGGAAATCATAACAATCATGTCTGGCTTCACAAAAAACTGCTCTACAGCAGCAGGCAGCGATGCTGCAAACGTATCTAACAGCTGCTGTACTGCTGTGTCCTCAAGCCGCACAGGGAGTTCAACCCATACCTTGTCCAACATAGGCAAGCCACAAACTGCCTGCAGCAGCAGTGCAATGCCCTGCACATCATGATATGCCTCTGCTCCACCACCAGATACCTGACATGGTTCAACTCTCAACGCCTGCAACCTCAAGACCTGCAGCCTGGTCAGCTGCTGTAGCACCAGCCCTATCTGCTGGTGCGCAGCTGCTACATTGCCAGCCAAATCAGTGCGCAGCGACAGCGATGTAAGAGCTTGCATCGTGCTCAGCTCCTGCAGCACATCTACATGAATAACGCCTGTGCTGCGTAAGTGCAGCAGCCTCAGCGGAAGCGCGTGCCATGCCGCTGCCCCCACTGCCGCTGCTGTCACACCTGCTACTCTATCCACTTTCAGTGCCACGTCCTGCAAGCTGGTAAGCGTGCTGAGCTGTGCTAGGTCCTCGGCCACCAGTGTGGCTTCGTCGTGTCCTGCTGTCAAAACATCTTCGCAGGTGATGTGCAGCTGCTGCAACTGACGAAGAACCAGCAGCGGCTGAATGCCAGCAGCGGGGCTTGTCACCAACCCTCGCCAATCCAGCTCGCGCAGGTTGGGCGGTAAGCAGTCCTCACGCTGCAAGCCGCGTGCCGACGTTTGACCGACAACGTCTGCAGAGCAGTCAGTTGGTCCAGCCTCAGCCGCGGCGGCCTTTCTGGGGTCGAGTACAGATGCATGCTCAGGTGCTGCAGCCTCGGCAACTGCAGATGCTGCAGCTGCACACGACGCACACTGTTCAAGGTGAGCCGCTTCAGCTGCTGCAGAGATGATAGGGCTGCTAGCGCGTCATCTGCTTGCGCAATCAGGCCGACACCTCCTGGCCCGCCGTCACCCAGATACAGGTCTTGCAAGCTAGTCTGCAGGCACACTGCGCTGATATGCGCCGCGGAATTCCAGTTGAAGTCGCCGCTCAGCCTGCGGAGAGTGCCTGTCGGAAGGTGCTGTACAATGCTGCCAGCTGTGTTATCATCAAAAAAGGTTGTTACTTTCAAGTCCTGCAGTTGCCACGTGCTGCTGGCTGTTGCGCGTGCCCCTGTTGATGTTGCTGCTGCTGGCATGGTAGCTGCTGCTGATCCTGCTGCAGCTGCTGCTGCAGCATGGAATGCTGCAACCAGAGAATCTACAGCTGCCCACCAGGTGTCGCTGTGACCCATGTCATTTAGGGTTAGGTCAAGGGCACTGACTATGCTGGCTTGCTCTCTCATCCACTCTGCAAGCTGCTCCAGTTGCCGCGCATTCAAATGCCCAATCGACAGCTGCAGCTGTTGCACTGAAGCAGGTACCCACTGCAGCTGCACCGGCCGCACCCTTCCTGCATGCAGCAGCGTGAGCTGCTGCAGGGCTGACAGCGGTTCAAGCACATCGTCAGGCGCTGCTGCTGTATCTGAGCTGCTCAGCTGCAGGCAGCGTAGGCCCGAGAGTCCTGCAAGCGCCTGCATGCTTGCGCTGTTGCTGACGGCTATGGCTGCAGCTAGTTGTGTGAGGTGTGCTGCCGGCAGGTGCTGCAAGACGCTGGCACCCACTTCAGGTCCTGATAGGGAGAAGGACTGCAGCTGCAGTGGTCCTGCAGCTGCTGCATGCTGCAGTGAATTTGCCAGTTGTGATACTGCTGCTGCATGTTGAGCATCAAGGCCAGGTCTGCTGAAACTGCGCAGCAGCTGTAAGTCCAGCGATTGCAGCAAGCCTGCATGCTTCTGCAGCCACTGCATAAATTTGGACGCCTGCTGCATCTTCTCTTGCTGCACAGCAAGTGTTACTGGCACTTGTCCTGCAAGCACCTGTGCTACAGCTGCCTGCAGCTCCTTAGAAACCTGCTGCAGCTGCGCCACTACTTGCTGGTCCTGGCTGATGATGGGGTGGCGCAGGATAGGATCGTGCAGCTGTGGATCATGCATGCAGTGCATGGCTTGCTGCTGCATCCTGGTAGCTGTTGGCTGCTGCGCTCTTGCGGTTGCTGCCAATCCTGCAGCGCCCTGTGTGTGTTGGTTGATGAATCTGGGTTTCTGCAGGCAACAGAAAGGTAGATCAGGTGTTGAATCACCAACGTCGAACAGCACGCACCACAGCCTGGCAACACACAGCTCTTGTGCAGCTGCTGCTCTGTGTGCTTAGCCAGCAGTCACCTAAGAGGACTAAACCACAACGGATATGCTGTATTTCTCGTGTTATACAGTGCAAGTATCTCCAAGGACCTGATAAAGCTTCTAGGGACTCTAGGGACTCTGCAACACCAGCAAGCTGTTCAAAGCAGGTGTAAGCAGGCACAACAGCTGCATGTATGGATGACACCCGTTCATGAGCACCCATTAGCTGCGGCACGAATTCCAAGGACATCAGCAGCGAAACGCTGAAGCGCAGGTGCTGAGCTGTACTGTAATAACACGGTTAGTGACTAATGACAGTTGTGTTACCCTACTGGGACCCCTGTTTCGCTTTGTGGTGAGACGACGTGGGTATGTGACGATCAAGACGGCACAGCAGCTTGCACGCGATCCACCTGTAATCCTGTGGTCCACTATCAGTGGGCGGCCAGTTGCGAAACCTGTCTGATCGTGTTTGCCACATCGCACATTCATAGCAATTCTTGTGTCGTTTGGATTACTGATCGAAGGGTTTCCTGCTGTTGCCCACCACAGTCACCGCAAGTCCCGATGCTGCACACACAAAGGCTTACGAAAAGCGTGGCTGCAGCTGGCTCATTGGCTCCAGTAGTGTTATGTAGGCCGCAGGTCACTTTATGCAGGCCACGGCATGCATGCATCGCTCGCGTGAGCAGCAGCACTCCAGGCAGCATCACTCATGAGGAGGCAGAGCGCTTTGAGAAGATTGCTGCTGCCCTTGTGGAGAAGCTGAAAGACTTACCTGATACAGAGCTGGAGCCAGAAGGCAAGTGTCGGCCAGGAGTGTCTACAAAATGGACTGAACAGCAGTGGCCACTTGCGCAGTGTGGCAGCTATACAGTCGCTGCTTGTGGTGTTTTGTGCTGAAAGGGCAGCTGGTTGTGTATGGCATTCAGCCTTTCTGGCTTAGGTATATATGCAGCAGCTGCCTAGCAAATGCAAAGCAAGTGTGTTGTGGTCCGGTCCTTGTGCAAGCAAAGTCCATCTGGCTAGGCTGGCACACCAGTGTGCGTGCTGTGTCTCTCACCAGCTATCCACGCTGCCAACTTGCTGGTTTTGGCGCCAGGCATGGTAGCCTGGCCACTGCGGCATCACATGCGCTCCTGCTTGTGCAGTTTTCCTTGCAACAGGACTGTGCTTGCTTGCACTGTCCTGCAAAGTCCTCAAAACTAGCATGTCGCAAACGCCTCTCTCTCCTGCAGACGCGTTTGCTGATGAGGACCTGCTGGTAGAGTTTGGCAGCGTTGCCGCACCACAGCAAGCAGCAGATATCCAGGCACGCCTAGAGGAGCGCCGCGCAGCAGCAGCTGCAGCATCCAGCTCCTCAAGCAGCAGCAGCTTCATTCCTCGCAAGCTGCGCAAGAAGCAGCTGCCTATTGAGGCACTACCAAAGGTTGCGATTGTTGGGCGGCCCAACGTTGGCAAGTCAGCCATGTTCAACAGGCTTGCAGGAAGCAGCTTGGCAGTTGTGTTTGACTACCCAGGCGTGACAAGGGACAGGCTGTACACTCGCGCTTTCTGGGGAGACAAGGAGTTCTGCTTGATTGACACAGGTGGGGACTGCAAACTGGGTGTCCTCCGAGGACCCATATGTTATTTCGGACAATTTGAATACTGTACTACTCAAAGAATTGCAGCCACCAGCATGGTTTATTCAACAAGAGGGTCAGGGGGCAGCACTGTGTATGTCGTCCTGCAACTGCAACTGACTGACGGGCAAGCTGCAGTGCGTACAGCTTTGTGGACATGGCAGCTGACGCGCCTGCAGGGACACGAGGATCAGACTGACAGTCAACTAGACTTGTACTTGCCGACCTATCTAGCTGGGGTACACATGTACCTCTGCAGCCACATAACCAGCATGCAGGTTTTGCGCCAGGATGGAGATGTCACCATGCAATGTGCTGTCTGGCACTCTGTCCAAATCTGGCTTAGCCACACCTACTTCCAGCTGCCACTGATGCGGATGCTGCATCCTGCTGTTGCCATTTTGTGCGCACAGGTGGCCTGATGAGCGATGCCACAAAGCTTCCAGCAGAGCAGCAGGCAGCTGCAATGGCCTCCATTTCAGCAGAGGGCCTGCCGCAGGCCATCGAGCGGCAAGCAGCAGCAGGTGAGAGCAGTCAACTCTGCAGCATGTGTAGTGTCCAGCGCTGCAGCCAGCAGCGAGAAACAGCAGCTGAACGAAGCAAAGCAGGTGCGGCGTTGCTTGGGAGGGTGCGGTCTCGCTGTTGCTGTTGAGAGAAGAGGAGTGGTTCATCATGCTGAATTGTTGCACCAGGCTGTGTCTAAGGAGAATGTGTTGCAGCTGCTGGTTTCTCTGCCGAGTTCTTCTAGGTTAGCCTTGTGTCTCATGCTGGGTCTGCGCTATGCGCCTGCTATCCTCTGCAGGCGTTGCAGAGGCTGACAGCATAGTGCCAGTTGTTTCTGCAACTTCTCCTTGGTTGGCGCTGTGCCTGATGCTGAGTGTGTGTCTGCTATCCTCTGCAGGCGTTGCAGAGGCTGACAGCATAGTGCCGGTTGCTTGTCCGACGTCTCCTTGGTTAGCGCTGTTCCTGATGCTGGGTGTGCCCCATGTGTCTGCTATCCTCTGCAGGTGTTGCAGAGGCTGACAGCATAGTGCTGGTTGTTTCTCCGACTTCTCTCCTTGGTTAGCGCTGTGCCTGATGCTGAGTGTGCCCCATATGCTATGTGTCTGCTATCCTCTGCAGGTGTCGCGGGGGCTGACAGCACAGTGCTGGCTGTATCTGCGACTTCTCCTTGGTTAGCGCTGTGAATGATGCTGGGTGTGCCCTATGTGTCTGCTATCCTCTGCAGGTGTTGCAGAGGCTGACAGCATAGTGCCAGTTGTTTCTCCGACTTCTCCTTGGTTGGCGCTGTTCCTGATGCTGGGTGTGCCCTATGCGTCTGATGTCCTCTGCAGGTGTTGCGGAGGCTGACAGCATAGTGCTAGTTGTTTCTCCAACGTCTCCTTGGTTAGTGCTGTGCCTGATGCTGAGTGTGCCCTATGCGTCTGCTATCCTCTGCAGGTGTTGCGGAGGCTGACAGCATAGTGCTGGTTGTTTCTCCGACTTCTCCTTGGTTAGCGCTGTGCCTGATGCTGGGTCTGCAACATATGCTATGTGTCTGCTATCCTCTGCAGGTGTTGCTGAGGCTGACAGCATAGTGCTGGTGGTAGACGGGCAGTCTGGGCTGCATCCAAGCGATGAAGAAGTGTTGGCTTGGCTGCGGCAGCACCACCCGAGCAAGCCAGTGGTGCTGGCTGTCAACAAGTGTGAAAGCACCACACAAGGGCCGACACAGGTGTGACGCTGCGGCTGTAGCATTGTAATACTTGTTTCCATCAGTGATGGCACCCAGCTGTGCATCCTTGCAGCAGGCATGTGCAGTTCATGCTGTGTGTGCCGCGTCATACCCAGCTGCTATCTGCGTTAGCGCCTATAGATGTCCTTGTGGTCTCTTCCTGCAGACGCTGCCGGCAGGCCTGCGTCATTCAGTCACATCTTTTTCAGCAGCAGCAGCAGCAGCAGTGGCTGCGTGCTTGCGAGTGGTGGCGGTGGTGGACACTGTGTATTCCAAGTGTCGTGCATGCTAGTGCCGCAAACCTTCTCACCTTCCTTTACTGACATCCAAATGTCTGTATTGTGTGCTGCAGGCTGCTGAGTTCTGGGAGTTAGGCCTGGAGCCGTTCCCTGTGTCAGCCATCAGCGGCACCGGAACAGGTGAGGACAGCAGCAGCAGCTCCGTCATCATCAACACACAGCATACAGTTTAGTAATGCTGTCTGCTTGGTCAGAGCAGCCGCCGGCAAGCCCTGTTGTAGCGCCAGCAGGTGCAGTGTATTCCTCTGATGCTGCCGGCAGACTGATGTCTGCAGTGCAGCACCCACAGCAGCTGCTTTGTACGTGCAGTGGCCGATCTTGTGCTGCTCCTTCGCATTCGCATACCGTTCTGCATTCTTCCTATGTAGGCGAGATGCTAGACAAGCTGGTAGGCACGTGTGGCAACTGTAGACGCCTGTTGTATGTGACACATGCACTGCAGCTGCTTCATGCGTGCATTGGCGATCCACAAACAACCTGTGTGCTGTGGCCGCGCTTTTGTGGTATAGGCGAGATGCTGGACAAACTGGTAGGCAGCCTGCCACCACCCAAGGACATGGAGACAGTAGATGAGAAGGACAAGCCGCTAGCCATTGCCATCGTTGGCAGGCCTAACGTTGGTGAGTGAAGTGAGGGTGGGTTTTAAGTATGTGTGCACGCTGTTTAGGAGAGTACGTGCTAGAATGCACAATGCTCAATTGTCAGCATACATGAAACTGCCAACCCTGGACAAGTTTGTTCAACGGTGCTGCATACAGCATGAGCCGCTTCTTGGCCACGTTTAGCTCACAAACGCCGCATAATGGTCTGAAGTTGTCGTAAATGGGCCACTTTTGGCACTACGGACCCGTAGTCTGAGGTGTCACTGTCATAACTGCTGAAAACGGGCACAGCGCACCTCTAGCTCAGACACGTCTACTCACCCTGGGTGATCTTGGTAGCCATTAAGTTTGTTGCAACATTACAAGCCACCGTTCGTTTGATCGCCAGCGACTCGCACCTGCAGCAGCAACACGCCTGCCTCGAGAGTGTGCTGCAGCCATGCAAACCTCGTTCTTGTTACAAAGACGGCTAATAAATCCATGGGTGCAGCAGCCATGCCCATGCATGCACCAACTGTGCAGGCCCGCCAAGCAGCAGCAGAGGCACCGGTCAGTGCAGCCGCTACGCAGCGTAGAGTTGGACGTAGGTAGCGTTTCCACATCGACTACAGTGCACAGCAACCCTGAAACTGCCAGCAGCAGCCAGCCGGACCAGGAGAACGACGTACTCATAGAGTTTCGGGACGTGCACAAGTCCTTTGGCAGCAAACGCATCCTGCAAGGTGCTAGCTTCAAGATCAGGCGCGGGGAGGCCATAGGTATCATTGGAGCCTCGGGCACGGGCAAGTCCACCACGCTTCGCCTAGCAGCAGGCCTGCTTGCACCAGACAAGGGGGAGATTCTTATCTGTGGCAAGACCCGCGTGGGTCTGCTGTCAGACCAGACAGGCGAGGAGCCTCTGCGTGTGGGGATGGTCTTTCAAAACGCAGCATTGTTTGACTCCTTGACAGTGGGTGAGAACGTAGGTTTCTTGCTGTATGAGCACTCAAACCTGCCCAAGGAGCAGGTGCAGCGGTTGGTAGCAGAGAGCCTAGGGCAAGTGGGACTTACAGGGGTCGAGTCCCTGTATCCGTCTGAGCTGTCAGGCGGTATGAAGAAGCGCGTTGCGCTTGCACGCGCAGTGGTCAAAGATGTGCGGGACACAGCAGAGCAGGTGCTCATGTATGATGAGCCGACAGCAGGACTCGACCCTGTGGCTTCAACAGTAGTAGAGGACCTCATTCGCAGCTTGCAGGAAAAGCAGGATGGCAGCAGCAACAATGGCAACGGCAGCAGCGGTAGCAGCAGGAAGGGTGGCATTAGTAGCTACATCGTGGTGACGCATCAGCATAGCACGATTCGGCGAGCAGTAGACCGCATCATCTTTTTGCACCAGGGGCGTGTGGTGTGGGAGGGCACCACAGCAGAGTTTGATACTACAGACGAGCCGATAGTGCGGCAGTTTGCAGAGGGTAGCTTGGAAGGGCCCATTGCATACGTATAAGCTGTTGTTGTGCTCAGTTAGCACTGCTGTGGGCACATGTTGGGCGGTTGCAGAAGAGTTGATCCTGGGCTGTAGGCGGCAGCCAGGTCGCTGTTTGCAGGCCTACCTGCTGCAGCTGCAGCAAGGTCGGCCTGCGGGTTGTAATGAGTACTGCATTGGGTTGTTATCATGCATTTACAGCATGTATCGTGCTACAGTTTGCCGTCCTTGCGTTGCCGGGTTGACGCATCTTGACATGGTGTGTGTTGTTGCTCAATGCAGTGTTTAATTGCGTGTCCACGTCAGTTGCATGTCTAAGCTTTGTGTTGCTGCACACAGCATTGTAACAGCATTGTGTTGATTATTTTGTAGTGGTATGCGTACAGCGGCAGCATCGGAGGGCTTACCTGTGCCGCCTGTAACCAGCGGAGCTTGTGAGAGCATGCATTGTTACCTCGGACAATGTTTAGTCTGGCTGCTCGCGGTGCACAGCTGGTTCCATGCTGTGCACACATTGCGGTTAGTTATGTAACCTGCCATTCAACATCCGTGTGTGCTGTGCATGGCTGCATTGTCTTCTGTTGTGTAGCATGGTGCATTGTGGTGCCCATCTGTGTGTAGCAGCCTGCAGACATGGTTTCGACACGCCCGGCATGCCGAAGTTCGGCTTG
The DNA here is from genome assembly GCA_902809745.2 of Tetradesmus lagerheimii. Classification (NCBI taxonomy): domain Eukaryota; kingdom Viridiplantae; phylum Chlorophyta; class Chlorophyceae; order Sphaeropleales; family Scenedesmaceae; genus Tetradesmus; species Tetradesmus lagerheimii. The sequence goes on along the minus strand of CADDIJ020000397.1, from coordinate 54,099 downwards.
GCGCCTGTTTTGCGCATTCATGTGGAACTTGCCCGTGGAGTCGCAGCATCATCATGCTGGGGCCCATTGCCAATGCTGGCAGCAAATCCGGGCATTGGACAGTGCAAGCAATGGATTGGTGAACGTGTCTGCACAGGGCACGGATTCATGTAAACACTCCTTCACAGTCTGAGGTTTGGTGCACCCCTTTGGTGCTGACTATCTGATAGCATGCCTGCGCCAGCAAGCCAGCGAGCTTGAGAAACACAAGAAGGCTGCTGATGCCGGGTGCCTTCTGCAGTTGACGCTTTTGCTGCAAATGTTATCTGCAAGTAACACAGGCTTGACAAGCTCAAAACAAGCGCTGTACAGGCACCAGTACGTGCCAGAGTGTGTGCGCTCGCCACAAACTCATCACACAAGTACCGCTACATTCTTTACATTGCAAACCGTTTCATTGCAGTGCATGTAGGCCGATCCCCATCTCAGCTGCACTCAGTGCAAAGTTGTAAAGTTTACAATGCAGCCCAATACGTGATCAGGGATGAAATCCAACCCCAGGCACAAACCCAGCGAGCTGCTATTCGCTGTGACTGTTTTCTTGATGTGGCTCTGCCCAGGCAGTATCCCGCCACACGCCAACCGCCTGGGTGCGCCACTGCATGGCGTCAGCACAGCAGCACATCCTGCTGTACACTGTGCTGCAGTCACTGCACAGTGTACCAATGACTGCCAGCAGGGCGTACAAGGGCTCAGCATGCCCCATACTGCGCTGAACTGCTGCTGCTGCTGCTGCTGCTGCAGGCAAGAGCAGTCTGCTGAATGCCATCTGTGGCGAGGAGCGTGCCATTGTGTGCGACATGAGCGGCACAACACGTGACGCTGTGGACACCACGGTGACGCTGCCGGGAGGGCAGCAGCTGATGCTGATTGACACGGCAGGCATCCGCAAGCGGGCGCGAGTGGCAGACAGCAAGTGAGTGATGACTAGGTGACAGTGTGTGTGCAAAGCCTTTCGCAATATGCTGGCTGCAGGATGCATACTTTGTAGAACTCTTGTGCGAGGTTTGCAGCAGTCCCATATGCACTAGCTGTGCCTCCAAGGTGTGCCGCATACGATGGCAGACTCATCCGTCTTGTGTGCAGGTGCATTTGGCACATGAAATGCATGGCCTGGCTGACGCTGTCTGCATCGCTGTGTTTGTCTCTGTGCTTCACGATGACAGACTCGTTCGTCTTGTGTGCAAGTGCATTTCGCACATTGAATATACGGCCTGGCTGACACTGTCTGCATCCTCGTGTTTGCCTTTGCTCTTCAGGGATGGTGCTGAGCAGCTGTCGGTTGACCGCGCGATGCGTGCTGTGTCACGTGCTGAGATTGTGGTCATTGTCCTGGACGGCTCTGAGGGAGTCACCCAGCAGGTGCGCGCAGTGCATATCATGTTGATGTCAACAGTAAATAGTGGCAGAAGCAGCTTGCAGGGCTTTAGTAAGCAGCTTGAGTGAGCTGTAATGAAACACCTACACAGGTTTGATAGCGGCTATGCATGTCACCTTGAAGAAGCAACTAACTTGCAACACGGATGCCGCCCAGTGATGTCTGTAGCATCACAGCAGCACTTTCTGGCTAGCAGACCTATCTTCACAGCTGCATCTTGCCCAACATGTGGCATGCTCCTGGTCAGTGCCCTCCCAATCAATCCCTAAACCTGCTCACCCGTCAAATTTGGGCTTTGAACCGCAGGATTTCCGTCTGTCTGAGTTGGTAGCGAAGGACGGCTGTGCAGCAGTAGTTGTGGTGAACAAGTGGGACAGAGTGGCACCCAAGGCTGCTGAAGACATGGACGCTTACAAGGCTGATGTGAAGGCACAGCTGAGGGCTGTTGGCTGGGCTTCTGTCGTCTGCACCACTGCCAGGTGTGTGGTCTGTCTGTCTGTCTGGAGGTTCTAGCCTTTCTAGTGGGCGAAAGGCGCTGGCATGCAGACGCTCTGCATGATGGTCATCTTGCAGCTCGACAGATTTTGGCTGCAAAGCTCAGCTCAGGGTGCAGTAGAATATTCGACAGTGAATTGCTGCGCTGATGCATGGTGTTGGTGCTGCTTCTCTTGCCCGTCCTACTGACACTGCTGTATGCTGCTCTGACATTTTCAATTCCTTGCATTGACATGCATTGTGGAATCGCAGCAAGGGCCGCAGCGTGGACCAGGTGGTAGCAGCCGTTCTGGCAGCTGGCGAGCAGCACAGGCGGCGCGTGTCCACAGCCACCCTCAATCTAGTACTGCGGGAGGCTGTAGCGTGGAAGGCGCCGCCTAGTCAGCGTGGCAACCTCAAGCAGGGCCGCATCTACTATGCAACGCAGGCTGCTGTGAGCCCGCCCACCTTTGTGCTGTTTGTGAACGACCCTCGGCTCTTCCCTGACGACTACAGAAGGTGGGTTCAGCTGATTGTGGCTTATGCTTGTGCTTCAACGCACTGGCGTTTTCATGTGGTAGTGCACAGACGACTGCCTTGGCAGATACATCAATGTTTGACAGTGTGTTGGCCTGTGCCTTGGCCGCTGCGCTTGCTGCTGCGTGGTAACGGCAGACCTTGCTGGCCTGTTGCCTTTGAAAGGGGTAAGTGCTGGTTGTGCAGTGTTGTGATTGATGCGTGTGCGTGGCGTGCATGGCTAGCATTTGCCGGTGGGGGCCAAACCAACACTCGCACTGCCACCCTGTTGTCCTTGGTTGCAGGTACATTGAGCGCAATGTGCGGCAGAACATGGGCTTTGAAGGCAGTCCGATTCGCTTCTGGTACAGGGCACGCAGAACAGCAGAGCGGGAGCGAGAGCCACCAGCAGCAGCAGCCAGCAGTGGAGGCGGTGGAAGGGGCAGCAGTGGGGGCCGTGGTGGCAGTAGGGGTGGCAGGGGTGGCCGGTCCAGTGCTGGAAGGGGCAGCAAGCAGAGATAGATGGATGAAGCTGTGCCGTTGAAACAGAGCGATAGCTAGTGAAGGGAAACCTGCTGAGGCAGTAACCTGCAACCAGTGCAGGCTGCCTGGCAGTGCCCTGTCATCACATGCTGGTTGACGTTTGCGAAAATGACAGCCACATGTGTAATTGAACACCATTTATTTACAATTTCTTGAAGTTGATTACATTTTGTACACAGCAAAGGGGCAGACGTGTAGCACCGAACGGACATGGCGGAGCACGGGGAACGGATGTAGTGCCGAGTGTGTTGTGTCCTGAGGCCCATGGAGGGGTCCTACAATGGGGAAGAAAGCCCAGCTCGGGATTACAAACCACCTGAGCTCGGCGTGCGAACTCTGCTGGGTGACCAAGCTCTGTCGTTTCCAGGCACAGAGTTTGCTGTCAGGCCAGAAGTCAGGCAGCTCAGCAAATTCAGAAGCAGCAGGAAGGGCCGTATACGCGTCAACAACGAGGTAATGAGTTCAATACGCTCTTGGTGGCTATGGAATGAGCTGAAGGTGGTAGCTTGGGGTGTTGAAGGTCACTGCTGCTTGGCACATGTGCTGCTCCAGGTGCTTGCGGTTCTCAAGCAAGTGTCAGCAGAGCTTGATGCAGCTCAGCGGCACTACTTGGCATACAAGCAGTATGGGGATGCCGGCAAAAGGTATGCAAGCTGTTGGCACAGCAGCATCAGACGGTGCACAGCAAGCCAGCCTGCGCAGCAGTGTATGTGCTGCTGTGAGCAATGGCAGCTGGTACCTCGATTTGGAGCACAAAAGCAGCAAAGAGCACAACACAGTCGCATACTACTTCTAGCATCAGCTTGGTTGTCCATGTCGTGGTTTGTGCAACTGCTGTGGTTGTTTACAGCTGCTGTGCATCCGCACTCCACTGTGTGTTCCTGCAGCATCCTCAAGCTCTCGCCTGAGCTGTTCTTCCTGCCAGCGGACGGAGGGGCAGCTGTTCCTGCAGCATCAGCTTCAGATGCGGGAGCTGCTGCAGCAGATGAGCACGATGCTTCAGCAGCAGCAGATCCTGCAGGTAGTGCTTCAGGAGCAGGAGCAGCACCTGCAGAAGACCTGCTGGTTGGACATAGGTGAGCTGTTATTTCCTCGTTCAGTTTGGACACAGCAGGCGCAGGACATAACTTTGTAGCACATGAGGTGCTGTCCTGCAAGCACTAGCAGCCTGCAGGAGTGCAAGGATGCACTTGTCGTGAGTTCGCAGCTCCTCTATGCACCTCGTATACTGCAGGGTTGCAGTTGCTGCAGTGCAGCCGCACCAGTGCAGACAGTATTACAAATTGGGCCTTTACTTTCAGCTGCAACTGTCAGCAGCAGATGCAGCAAGCTTCCCAGCCAGTGCGTATGCCACGCAAGTGCCCAGCATCACGAGATGCAGCAGCAGCCTTTCATCCTGCACATGTGGCCACTGTAACCCAACAGCAGTCTGCAATATTCTACACTTGACATGTGCAGGCGCTGGGGTTACTTCCCGATGCTTGCGAAGCTCTGCGCTGTTTCTGCAAAGCCGCGGAAGCCGCCACCTCAGCAGCAGCAGCAGCTCAACGTCAGTGCAGCAGGCGCAGCAGCACCTGCAGATGCAGCAGCAGCGGCAGCGCAGGACGACTGGGATGGGCTGCCAGATAGCCCCAAGTCAAACTGGATGGAAGTGATGAAGCAGAAGAAGCGAGCAAAGGAGGATGGCATTGCGCAGATGGTTCGCATCAAGCATGCTGTGCTCATCATTCAGGTATGCCGCGGTGGTGAAGGGGCGAGTGTGGCAGTAGATGCGGCGATGTGGGGCAGATAGGCGTGGCGGCCTGGTGTGTCATGCATCATGATGGTGCACGCGCAAGCAGCATGGTGCAGGCGCAAGCAGGGTTGCAGTTCAGCCAAAACCAGCCAATGCAGGCGCAGGCAGCAAGGTGTCCTGCAAGCGCCAGTGCAGTGACTGCTGCTTTGACTAGCGCCCTGCTTACATGTGGACGGGTGATACAGCTGTCCTAAACACAGCTACTCTGCTGTTCCTGCAGAGGGCGTGGCGCAAGCATCTGCAGAAGCGTGCCAGCCGCGCACTTGCCATGATGATGCTTCGTGCTAAGGTGCGCCGCGCGCACCGCGCAGCGTACGTCTCCAACCTGCTTCGCCGCAAAACCCCTGGGGTTGCAGGCAGCACAGCAGGTGGCGGTGGCGAAGGAGACAGCAGCACGGATGGTGCGTTAGATGCAGCGGGAGTTGATGAAGACGAGGTTGAGTTGACACAGCAGGAGCAGGAGCAGGAGCTTCAGCAGGCGCTGCAGCATGTGCTAGAAGAGGGGCAGCTCAGCATGGCTGACATCGCTGAGCTGCAGCTGTCAGATCTGATTCAAAAAGTAACAGCTGCCAAGGAGGGCAGTGGTGGGGGTGCGAGGGATAGCGACAGTGAGGGTGAGGAAGAAGAGGATGAAGAGCAAGCTGCTGGATGGAAGGTGCTGAGCAAACCAACATCGCCTGTCAAGGTGCGGTCTGTTACAGGCTTCTGCTGTGGTTATGGCACAGCTCAGTGCAGCGGCAGTACTTACAGCTTGCTGCACCACACTTCAGCCATGAACTTCATACATGGTGCCAATGTTGGAGAGATAACCACCATTAACATGTTGCTGCTGTTGCTCCCGCTGCTCCTTGCAGCGGCCGCTGGCGCTTCGCGTCGACACAGAGATGCCTGCAGGCAACGGCTGGCAGGGCTCCCTACGTACCCCTGGCACCACCCGCACCAGCAACCGCCTGGGCACACCACCGGACTTTCCAGACTCTCCTTTCGGCTCACGCACTCACCGCAGCATGAGTCGCCGCAGTGCAGCGTTCAGTGCAGGCCGGGTGCGGCCCAAAACAGGCAGCAAGGACGGCAGCAGCAGCAGGGGCCAAAACAGCCAGCACACTGGTGATTATGATGAGTCCGGCAGTGCAGGCAGTGCTAGCCCATATGGCAGTGGTGGCAGCTCACCCAGAAGCCCTGGGGGCTTTGGGGGTGATGGAGATGGGTGCAGCTCTCCTAAGCGGGTTAGTGTGAGCAGGGGCGCGCTCAAGTCTGCTGGAGGTGTGCGGGTGGGCAAGAGCGTCAGTGTGGTGCTTGCCAAGGCAGACAATGCAGGTGGGCTGACTGGGGAGCTTGTACGGACAAGCACGAATTGCTTGCAACTGCGCAGTAACAAACTGTAAATGTTCTGCTGGGCTTTCTGAAGGGTGCAACGCCGCATCCAGCGTGCTATGGTACATAGAATCAATCAGCAGTACTGCCACTACGCTTGTAGTAAGTATCTGGGACATGTTGTGGTTTGGCTGCCAAGATGTTGCAGGAGCTCACCCCTGCCTCGATGTTACTGCTGCTGCTGCTGTAGTTGCCATAGCCAACGGGTCTGGAGGCGTGTCAGTGCGTGCCAGGAGTGCTGCTCGCCATTCCCACCGCAGCACCAGCAGGTTCAACCCAGCAGCAGCAGCTGCTGCAGTAGCAGCAGCAGATGGTGACAAGACAGCAGCAGATGCTGCGTTCGCAAGTGCGGGTGGTCAGGCGGCAGGCACTGCAGGCAGCAGACGGCACAGCAGGCAGGGCACGCCACAGCATGATGCAGCAGGCACTGGGCAGACGAGCGGTAGTGGGAGCCACAGATCAAGCAGGGTGGCAGCAGCTGTGCATTTTGCTGACGGTGGGGAGACATCTGGATCCTTGTTAGCAGCTGATTCTGACGATGCCACTGCTGGCGGTGTTAGCGATGCAGCTGCAGCTGCTGCAGGGTTGGATGTAACTGGTCAGCGAGAGGTAACGCAGCAGGAAGTGCAGCTTCACCAGCAGCTGGGCCAGTGCTGGCAGCAGCAACAGCAGCAGTGGCAGCAGCAGCACCCCGATGAGCAGCTGCCAGCTGCTCTTGCAGCAGCACCAGCAGCAGCAGCTAGCCTGCAAGTAGGCTCTGTGGAGTGGCAGCAGGCAGTACAACAGATGCAGTACATGCAAGCAGAAGATGCAGCGGCTGAAGATGGGGCAGATGATCTGCAGCAGCATCAGGAGCACAGCCAGGGGCAGCAAGGACAGGACAGTGATGGAGCCACACCTACCGCTGCTGCTGCTGCAGCTAGTGGACGGTGCAGAGCAGCATCAGATCCTGCAGCAATGGCTGCAGCGATGGTGGCAGCAGCTGCAGCAGCAGCAGAGCGCAGGTCACCCACTGCTAGCTCTAGGAGCCCTAGTAGGACGAGTTGCTGTGGCGGCAGCAGGCACAGTAGTTACAACGTGGCAGCTGCTGATGCAGATGCTACAGATGCTGCAGATGCTGCAGATCCAGCTTCAAACTTGGGGCCGCATATTGCTGGCTCACTGCCAGATAGGGGAGGATCACGTGATGTTGCTGCAGGGGGACTGACTGGCAGACGACGCAGCAGCGGTCAGACTTGGGTGGATGGGCAGCTAGCAGCAGCTGGTGGGTTTTGTAGCTGCTCACCACCTGGCAGTACAAGTTGTACTGCAGGGGGTGCTGGTGCTGCTGGCAGCACGAGTTGTACTGCTGCTGCAGCTGGTTGTACTGCCTCTTCATCTCGCAGGACAACACGTGAAGGCGGTACACCTCCGGGTGGCAGCAGAGTGTTCTGCCCTGTGTCATCATCAGGTGGTGCATTCAGCAAGTATGAGTGGGGTTTAGGGGAAGGTTTGCAGCAGGAGTATAGGGTGATTGCAGCAGAGGCGTTGCTAGCGGGCAGCAGAGCGCCGTCGCCGCCATGTCCTGCAAGACGGCAGACGAAGCAGCAAGATGGGGGCACTGGAGATGTGAACCAAGGTGGGAATATGCAGCATGTGCAGCAGCAGGGATTAGGTTCGTCGACTAGGCAGCAGCGGAAGTCAAATGTGGGTGACGTGGGGATGGGAGTGGGCAATGCAAAACAGGTTGGTCAACATTGGCAGCAGCAGCAGCAGCAGCGTGGTGGGGCAGAAGGGTCATTTAACTTTTGTGCAGAGCCAAGCTTTGCACAACCGCAGCTGCAGAGCAAGCAGATGGGTGCCAGTAGTGGCAACGGCAGCAGCAGCAGTAGCAGCAGCTACACATCTGAAGCTGCTGATAGCAGCAGCGCACATAACCATGCTGCTGCCGCTGCGCTTGCAGCTAGCTTGCAGCAGTACAGTGCAGCTGCTGCAGCAGCAGCAGCAGCATCTGGGATGCCAGGCGCTATGGCTGGTCCGGTACTGAGCCCAGCTGGCTTCTGGCAGCAGCTAGAGCAGCAGCAGCAGCAGCAGCAATCGCGAGCTGATGGTTGGTATGAGCGGTTGATGAACCAGAAAAAGTCAAACAGACAGCCCTGGGATGCTCCTGCAACAGCAGCAAGTGGTATCAAGCAGCAGCAGGATAGCAGCAACAGCAATGATGCAGCAGCACAGCAACGAGCCCCAAAGATGCCGTGTGGAATATGGGGCCGTCGTGGCAAGGTGCACGATGCGTGGCTGTTTATTGATGGCCGGATGGCAGCCGCATTGCCATGGCAGGCACTTGCAGCTGCAGCTGCAGCTGGAGGGGTTCATGCGCATGGTGGGGTTGGTGCTGCTGTAGGGGATGATGCAGAGGTGCAAGCTGCAGCGCTAGCTGCTGCTGCTGCTTTTATTGAGGGGCCAGGGGGTGGTGCAGGCAGCAGCAGCAGCAGCATATCTCAGATGTCAGTGCAAGGGAAGAAGCTGCAGCTGAGAGTAATGTGGATCAAGTCAGCTGCTGGGGTGCTGCGGCGGTTGGGGAAGGACCCAAAAGTGCTAGAAAGCAGGGTGCTGCAGCTGCTGAAGCAGCAGACGGGGCCGGCCGGCGCGCAGCTGCTGCTGTGGTCGGTGGATGATCATCATCATCATCATCATCATCAGCAACAGCAGCAGGCGCTGCAGCAGCAGCATCAACAGCAGCTGCTGGAGCAGTTGCAGCTCATGCAGATGCACCTAGTGCAGCAGCAGCAGCAGCGTCGGAGCACAGTTGATATAGGAGTGGGCACATGGGGTGGCCAGCTGGGTGCATGGGTACAGCAAAACCCCTCACTGGTAGGGCAAGGTTTGGGGCTGAACCCTAGGGCTTCCGGAGTGTCATGTCTTGGCCTCGCAGCTGGTGGTGACATGCTTGGGCAGCACTTGCCGCTGCTGCCAGCTGCACGATCAAAAGCGTTACTCACTAAGACTGTGCCTGGCACCCTCAGCTGCTGCTGCAGCAGCAACAGCAGCAGTTGATGGCGCTGCTTGCTCAACAGCTGCAACACCAGCAGCGCGTAGCAACTCAACAGCAGCAGCAGCAGGGGGGGCAGCTGCCGTGGCATCCACCTGGTACAGACCAGCAACCATCTGTTGGCGCAGGACCGGTGGACATGCAGCAGCTACTGGTAATACAGCAGCACTTGCTACGGCATACTATCCTACAGCAGCAGCAGCAGCAGATAGATTGTGAAGCTTCTGGCGCAGTGCTAGGAGCACAGGGCTCCTCAAAGCTGCCACTGTGTAGGAAGATGGTGCTTGCCAGGCGTACGCGAGCTATTCTGGAAGAGCCTTTGAGAGCAGCGCCAGCTGCTGCTGCTGCTGGCGTAAGTGTCGCACTGAGTCAGGCTGCAGTAGCAGCAGCAACAGGTGGCCCATCGGCTGTGCCACTGGCTGCAGCAGCGACCCAAGCATGTGCAGCATCGTTGAACATAGCACGGACGTGTCCTGCAAAACCAAGCAGACCTTGGCCAGCGGGTGCCGCTGCATCTGCTGGCTTGGGCAGCATTGCTGCAGGAGGCGGTTTGCAAGCGCAAGCACTACGGCGACGCACGCAACCACAGCAGCAGCGGCAAGTGGTGCCTTTGCAGCCGCAGCAGCAGCAGCAGCTAGCTGATGGGATGCAGCAGCGTGTGCAGCAGACCATGTTACTCAGGCCTCCTGGCACGGCCCATCATGGCAGCACCTTGCAGCAGCTGCAAGCCCAGCAGTCAGCCTCTGCAGTACCTCACACAAGCAGCCAGCAGCAGCAGCAGGTCAGTCAGCTGGCACCTCCAGAAAGGAGCAGCAGCCCTACAGGCGGACCTGTGTTTGTCTCGTTTGTGGGGAGCAGCCGGCACCAGCAGCAAGGCAAGCAGAAGGCGCAGCAGCGACGGAGAACAGATGGTGGGCTGCTACCGATTGCGGCATGCAGTGCAGCGGTGGCTGGTGTGGAAGTGACTCCCTTGCAAAGGGCTAACCTTGCACTGAAGATTGGCGGCAGTCCATCAGATGCCAGCTGGCGGCAGCAGCAGCAGCAGCAGGGTGCGGGGAGTGCTGGGCCTGAATTGGTGCCTGCTTTCCTGCGAGCGTTTCTGAATCAGCAGCAGCAGCAGCAGCATGTGGCGCATCGGCAGCAGCCCAAGAGTGCTGGCTGTGCACTAGCGCAGCAGCAGCAGCAGCAGCAGCAGCAGCTGTTGCGGCCAGCACCACAAGCAGACACTAGCTCTGCTGCTCATCATGCAAAGGCGCCAGCAGGGAGTCTACAGCATAAGCGCCATGCCAGCACGTCTGGAGTTGCCGCTGCGTCATTTGACACTGCTGCAGCTTCGAACAGTTCTTCTGGGTGGCTTGCTACAGCTGGAGGCAGTAGCAGGCCAGCAGCAGTGTCGGTGTCGCAGCCGCAACTGCCGCATCTGGCAGCGTTGAGGGTGGCAGCTGAGGCTGGTGCAAAGGGTGGGGTTGTGAACGCTGCTGGTGGTGGTGCTGGCGCAGCAGCTGGGCTGTTGCCTGCCATACTGTCGAAGAGCATGTAGCTACACCTGCATACCGTTGATGCACTGCCAATATAACAGTGCCGCAATGCACGGTGCATTATCTGTACATGGTGTTTTGCAGCATGCGGAGGTGTGCAATACGTGGTGAATATTTGAGCCATGGCACACATTGAAGGTAATGGTCAAAAGGAGAAGGCTGGGGATTGAGTAGCTAGCTGTGAGTGCTGTTTTCGCAGAAGAGAACTACAAACAGGCTGAAAGCTCATTTACAATGATCATCAGACAGGATGTAAGATTAATTGCAGCGCCCATGTGATTTACAGTCTGTATGCAGGAGTGGAGCATGTCCGGTCAGGTGTGCTCTGCCAGTGTGGCACACAGCATCCCCACCCTGAAGCCAAGTACCCATCGTGTACTGTTTGCATCTCATGCAAGAAGGCAGGGCTGGACCATCCCCTGCCAGGAAGGGCCCTTGGTCTGCATACAAACGCGAGCACCATCAAGAGGCCCTATGAGTGTGATCAGGCCCTATGAGTGTGATCAGGCCCTATGATATGATGAGGTTACATTGGTCTGCTCAGGCGCCTAAGGCGCAATGAAGACCTGGTAAACAGGATTTCAGAGGCTCAAAAACAGTATGCTGCTGCCTATACAAGCAACGCCCAACCTCTAAAGGCAGCCGGTTCTGGCAGTAGCATTCAACTAGTGTTGATAACTGCAGAGCCATATACAGATAGAAAGCATGTATGGTCATGGCACACAGGATCTCGGCTGCAGCTGCAGCATGTTATCTGATATTGAAGGTCAGTCAACGCCGTATGACACGCATGCCATTTCCTGAAATCAAAACAACATGCCATGACATGAACGGTTGTAGCGTTAGTAACAAGGTACGTGCTGTGTTTGGTATTACACAGGCCCTAGGCCTGAGAGGGCCCTATGATATGATGAGGGCCCTATGACAAGAATGAGGTTACATTGGTCTCTGAGGGCCCTATGATGAAGAAGAGGTTACAGTGGTCTGCTCAAGCGCCTACGGCGCAACGAAGACCTGGGTGAAAAAGGATATCACAGGCTCAACAACATGCTACTGTCAAATCAAGCAGTACCCAACCTCTCAAGGCTGCCAATCATGGCAGTAGCATTCAACAAATGTTGGTAAATGTCAAGCCTTTCTCACTCGAAGAACTCTTGAAGGACAGACCTGTACATACAGTGTACATACAGTGAACAGGAATTATAATGACTTTCGGCGCATAACAGCCAATCAGGACATCGGTGAGCAGCAAATATACAATATGGCACAGCAGCCATGAAGGCACTGACTGCCTCATTCTATCACAGAGAGGGCTTAGTAAGCCATGGCAAACGGCAGAGTACTCTCTGCTGAAACATCACATGTACAAGTGATAAGCTGTGTTCATAGCTGCTGCAGCACAACTGCAGTCTGCTGACAACTGCTGCTACGTAGCAACAGTAACGTATACATAGTGAACACAGCAAAGTTCAATCATGCAAACCAACACAGCGGTCAGTGGATACACAACATAGCACAGCAGGTAATCCAGCCTGGATGTGCTAACCAAACTGTATCCACATTCTAAGTCCTGTTAACATGCAGATTTAAAACCTGCCATGACATCACTTGTACATGTGATGAGCTTTCAAACTGTGAACGGTTAACCGTTGTGAATGTTCACAGCTATTGCACCACCATTGCAGCTCTGCTGTACGTCTGCTGACACACAACTGCTGCTACTTAGCAGCAGTATGTATACAAAACTTTCAACAGGAACAGCGCCTCTGTCAGTTGAAATAATTCCTGCTGGATGGTACACAAATAGACTGCCACAGGATTCTGGACAGCTGTGTCCCCCAATGCATACACACCTGCTGCAACACCACACCTGCTGCAGACAACTGCTGCTACATAGGGAGCAACAGCAGATTCCATGCATGTAGCTGCAGAACCACTCATACATTCAATACATGAACAACAAATTATATCTGAGCCGTGTATGCTGCCAGCATGCATCACAGCGGAACGGAGAGGCCCGCTGTTGCTCAATTGAAAGTGGAGTGCTTAGCTCACTAGCAAGCTGCTAGTTTGCTAAGCAAACCAGGGGTTAAAGGATGTGGGATCGTGCAATTGCCAAATTCCAACTCCTTGCAATCCATCGATCCCACCATTCTGTATCGGGGACTTCCGGAGATGGCAAGCTGGGACCGACATCCAGGGAAACCTCCTCTCGAGCCCAATTTCACATTTTCAGCCAAATCACAATGTACATGGCCGATTTTGCGCACCCATGTGGCCTGGAGAGAGATTGGCACCTGGTGCACCAACGCGAACATGAACGCCTTGAGTCCTTCCGGTCTCCAGCAGCCTTCCACGCCACACAAAAGGAATTAATAGATCACCCAGCGCTATTTCCGGCCCGCACCAGCGAACAGCGCCCAATCTCTACCGAAGGGAGTAAATAGGAACATATGAAGTATATAGTATACAAACTGGAGACAGCCTCTTGAGCTGAACCGTGGCCGCTGAAGCCCTATGAGAGAAATGATGAGGTTACATTGGTCTGCTCAGGCGCCTACGGCGCAACGAAGACCTGGTAAACAGGATTTCAGAGGCTCAAAAAACAGTATGCTGCTGCCTATACAAGCAACGCCCAACCTCTAAAGGCAGCCGGTTCTGGCAGTAGCATTCAACTAGTGTTGATAACTGCAGAGCCATATACAGATAGAAAGCATGTATGGTCATGGCACACAGGATCTCGGCTGCAGCTGCAGCATGTTATCTGATATTGAAGGTCAGTCAACGCCGTATGACACGCATGCCATTTCCTGAAATCAAAACAACATGCCATGACATGAACGGTTGTAGCGTTAGTAACAAGGTACGTGCTGTGTTTGGTATTACACAGGCCCTAGGCCTGAGAGGGCCCTATGATATGATGAGGGCCCTATGACAAGAATGAGGTTACATTGGTCTCTGAGGGCCCTATGATGAAGAAGAGGTTACAGTGGTCTGCTCAAGCGCCTACGGCGCAACGAAGACCTGGGTGAAAAAGGATATCACAGGCTCAACAACATGCTACTGTCAAATCAAGCAGTACCCAACCTCTCAAGGCTGCCAATCATGGCAGTAGCATTCAACAAATGTTGGTAAATGTCAAGCCTTTCTCACTCGAAGAACTCTTGAAGGACAGACCTGTACATACAGTGTACATACAGTGAACAGGAATTATAATGACTTTCGGCGCATAACAGCCAATCAGGACATCGGTGAGCAGCAAATATACAATATGGCACAGCAGCCATGAAGGCACTGACTGCCTCATTCTATCACAGAGAGGGCTTAGTAAGCCATGGCAAACGGCAGAGTACTCTCTGCTGAAACATCACATGTACAAGTGATAAGCTGTGTTCATAGCTGCTGCAGCACAACTGCAGTCTGCTGACAACTGCTGCTACGTAGCAACAGTAACGTATACATAGTGAACACAGCAAAGTTCAATCATGCAAACCAACACAGCGGTCAGTGGATACACAACATAGCACAGCAGGTAATCCAGCCTGGATGTGCTAACCAAACTGTATCCACATTCTAAGTCCTGTTAACATGCAGATTTAAAACCTGCCATGACATCACTTGTACATGTGATGAGCTTTCAAACTGTGAACGGTTAACCGTTGTGAATGTTCACAGCTATTGCACCACCATTGCAACTCTGCTGTACGTCTGCTGACACACAACTGCTGCTACTTAGCAGCAGTATGTATACAAAACTTTCAACAGGAACAGCGCCTCTGTCAGTTGAAATAATTCCTGCTGGATGGTACACAAATAGACTGCCACAGGATTCTGGACAGCTGTGTCCCCCAATGCATACACACCAGCTGCAACACCACACCTGCTGCAGACAACTGCTGCTACATAGGGAGCAACAGCAGATTCCATGCATGTAGCTGCAGAACCACTCATACATTCAATACATGAACACCAAATTATATCTGAGCCGTGTATGCTGCCAGCATGCATCACAGCGGAACGGAGAGGCCCGCTGTTGCTCAATTGAAGGTGGAGTGCTTAGCTCACTAGCAAGCTGCTAGTTTGCTAAGCAAACCATGGGTTAAAGGATGTGGGATCGTGCAATTGCCAAATTCCAACTCCTTGCAATCCATCGATCCCACCATTCTGTATCGGGGACTTCCGGAGATGTCAAGCTGGGACCGACATCCAGGGAAACCTCCTCTCGAGCCCAATTTCACATTTTCAGCCAAATCACAATGTACATGGCCGATTTTGCGCACCCATGTGGCCTGGAGAGAGATTGGCACCTGGTGCACCAAAGCGAACATGAACGCCTTGAGTCCTTCCGGTCTCCAGCAGCCTTCCACGCCACAAAAAAGGAATTAATAGATCACCCAGCGCTATTTCCGGCCAGCACCAGCGAACAGCGCCCAATCACTACCGAAGGGAGTAAATAGGAACAAATAGGAACATATGAAGTATATAGATAGGGAGTGGGAATTGATGAGGTTACATTGGTCTGCTCAGGCGCCTACGGCGCAAACGAAGACCTGGTAAACAGGATTTCAGAGGCTCAAAAACAGTATGCTGCTGCCTGTACAAGCAACGCCCAACCTCTAAAGGCAGCCGGTTCTGGCAGTAGCATTCAACTAGTGTTGATAACTGCAGAGCCATATACAGATAGAAAGCATGTATGGTCATGACACACAGGATATCGGCTGCAGCTGCAGCATGTTATCTGATATTGAAGGTCAGTCAACGCCGTACGACACGCATGCCATTTCCTGAAATCAAAACAACATGCCATGACATGAATGGTTGTAGCGTTAGTAACAAGGTACGTGCTGTGTTTGGTATTTTAATGGTAACTGCAAAATCAGTCAAAGCCTCCCAAAATGAGGCTTTTGCAGCACGTATTGCTACTGTTTCAATCATGTCTGGCACATTGAGGTGGGAGGATATAGCCCAAGCTGTCCTACGGCCATGTTCAAAAGCATGCACTGCGGCTAGGCAGACCATGTCCCACACTAGGCGGTGCAACCGTCTGTGTGGTGGACGTGCAAGCCATATAGCAGAACATGGGATACGGGAACCAGCAGGTAACAAACCAAAGATCAAAAGCTGGCTTTCGATCTCACGCCTCACAGCTACAGCCACAGGACATGACCAAAAATGATGCTCAACACCAGGACTGAGCGCACCACAGACAACACAAGGGGTGTGTAGTCCCATACGTTGAGCAGTAGGAAATGCATTTAAAGTCAATCTCCAAGCTGCATCCTTGTACATGTTTGCAACACGCAGATTCCACCATCTGTGCAACACCGATGTAACAGGAGGCAGATAAATATGCTGCTGATAACCATCCAACCTTCTTATGCTCTGCAAAAATGCATCATGACGGGGTTGAATGGCATCATGCGCACACAGATGTTGTAGTTTTGTGGCTGTTGCCACAGTAAGTTCAGTCAGCTGCACTGTAATCATATGCTGGCCAACAGATAACTGCCATCCCAAGCCAGCACACATAGTACTGCGTGCAGCCGACATACTTTCATTGCTAATATCAATCAATGTAGAAATGGATTGTCCAGCTTGCAGAGCAGCTGTAAACTTGTTCTTTGCTGCTGTAACCCATGCCGCCGGCAGCAAAGCCATCAAAGCTTGCATGTGCTGCAAAGCAACCTGCCGGTTAGTGTACGCTGCTCGATGTTCAAGCCAGGCAGCCCAAATTCCCACGTTGTATCGTGCGTGTTCCCCAACAGTGCTGGGGGCACCGGGGTGTGCGCACACATGTTGTAACTCATGCAAAAGCACAACAGCCTGGCCTAGGCATTGCCGCTTAGGCAAGTGTAGCAAATCAGTGGGTGCAGCACACTCCAAACCTACCACCACCTGCCTGGACTGCTCAAACCATTGCCACTGTTGTTGCACTACAAATAAAGGGTTGCCCCACAAAGGAGCTTCCCAACACAAAGAGTTAATATCGAGGGCGTTGGTGCCTACATGTTGCATGGGAGGCAGTGCCCTCAAACCCAGGGCCATTGCACGCAATGGCTGAGGGATAAGATTTGTATGCCCGGGCTCAGGCAGTAAATGCTCTTTCCCACACAATAGTAAGCCCCATGGGCTATGACTTGCTGCCCTAACTGCCCCGTTGACTTGGCTGGCCCAATGCTGCCACAATTCCTGACCAAGTGCTATCCATGGTATAGCAGGGTTGCCAGATAACAAGTCAGCCCCTTCAGACGCCCAACGAGATAAGAGGTGATGGTGTAATGGTAACAATCCAAAGCCGCCATCTCTGGGGTGTGCTGTCATACAAGCACTAGGCACCCCAGGTGGCCGCTGTAAGTTGCCTTTTGGGCCCAAACCTGCATCGATCAAAGCTGAGGACCATTTTCTCAGCTGATCAGACTCAGAATGCGGTAATTCACATGCAAATTGGGCTCCATAAAGTATGGTTGACAGAGCATAAGCATTGATAGCAGAGGCACGGCCAAAAGCAGACAAGCATGGAATGTTACTATACTTTGCATTCTCTCCTTGACTTTTCCCATGCGTCTGTCCCAATCCACCTTGCTTATGCCATGCCCATCTATAAATACACCCAACGTTTTAGCTCTGTCAACTATTTGCAAGCCTGAATGCTGTACAGCTGCATGAGTGTGTGCAACAAGAGGCTGGCGGCCAATGAGCAACAATTTAGTTTTATTAAGGTTTAATCGTTGCCCAGAGGCATTAGCAAACACATTCATGTATTCGATGAAGCCAGGTATGTTAGATAGTGAGGGCACAAAGGGTTCAGCATCGTCTGCGTACTGAGCAGCTATAATATTACAGCCCAGCACTGTCACTCCAACACCCCGCTGCTTCAAAAAACACCATAATGCCTGTCCAATAAATAAATATAGCAAGGGGGCGAGAGGGCAGCCTTGCCGAACTCCTGCCTCACATTTGAAAAAAGATGACTTAAAGCCATTCACCAAAGCACACGTGTATGTGTCAGTAAGCAAAACACGCATCCATAACAGAAAACCGGCTCCAACACCTAGTTGGCTGGCAACAGCAAATAAAAATTCCCTGTCCACAGTGTCATATGCTTTGGTGAAATCAGTGAACACTGCCACAGCAGAGGTGCCATTCACCTGCAGCAAGGCTGGTAAGATTTGAAGCAGGCGTATGCTGTCTCTGATTTGACGGTGTTTTAAAAATGCACACTGGGCAGGATGTATGATGTTGCCAATTACGGCCAACAACCGGTTAGCCAAAATTTTAGCCAAAATACGGTAAACATAATTCAGCAATTGTATAGGACGGTAGCTGCCGGGCAATAACTCATCTTCACCTGGCTTCAGAATTGGAATAATAACTCCATCCAAAAAACCAAGAGGTACCCTATGCAGTTGCCCAATTGCTGAATAGAGGGATGCCAGGATAGGAGCCAACTGCTCCCTGAATTGACGAAACAGTTCACCAGGTAAACCATCCAAACCAGGAGATTTGCCAGGGGCCGTACCTCTGATGGCATAGACCACTTCATCCACCGTGACTGAGCCTTGCCCCAGTCCTTCTGCCTCCAGAGGGCCAAGCGTCCTAGAATGCTGTGACACTGCTTCGAGAACAGCTTGCCTGGCTGTGACAGTGGTATGTGGACAGGTGGTGATGGTGGCATAATGCTGGCCCACTATGCGTGATAGTCCAAGGCCATCTCTAACCAAGTGGCCTGAGCCAGGTGCGCGTAGACCCCTGATGTAGTTGCCACCCTTGGGTGGCCGCACAATACGGCTCATAGCTGGGCTTGGCCGTTCACCACCATGCACCCATCGCTGCCTCCTGGTTTGCTGTTGCTGAGCTTCATCTGCTCCTTGCAGGTGTGCTAGGTTGTCACGTGCTACTAGAAGGGCAGCCAGAGCTCCCAGCACAGCTGCTTCACTGCATGTTCCCAACTGCTGATGTGCGGCCTGAACAGCAGCTGCTGCCGCAGCACGCTGTGCTGCCGGTTGCTGCTGGGCACGGTGCTGCCTTGCTGTGTGATTCAATCGCAGCACTTCAGCACGGAGTTTAAGAATGAAGCCAGGGAGCCAACTGTCCAGTAAGGTGTTGGCATCTGTGGGTAGTTGATGCTGCTGGTCAGTCAACCATTGCTCCATAGCTTCTTTGCAGGCTGGATCTGACAGAAATGACAAGCGCAGTCTTTGCAAGCCAGGGCCAAGGGCACCACGACCACATGGCAGCAACTGTATAATCACTGCATAATGGTCGCTGACTGGGCCTTGGCGGTCTGCCTGCCAGCAGGCTGCTAGCTGAGAAATAAGGTTTGGACTAATGTATATTCTATCAATTCTAGATGCTGCGTTTGCCCTTACATAAGTGAAGGCCTTACGGGAGGGATGCTGCCTTCTCCACGCGTCACACATACTGGGTAGATGCTGCATCCAGGCAACTGTAGGTGTTCTGTCATGTGCAGCTGCATGCCGCAGCTGCTGCTGTTGTCCTGCCGGTGAGCGTCTATCCAAAGCTGTGTTGGTTACAAAGTTGAAATCCCCCAGGAAAACCAAGCCTCTGTTGGGCTGCTGTTGTTGCTGTTGCCATATGCTTGCCAGAGGGCCACTGATAATCGCGGCATTTGCTGCAGTGTTGTTGGCATGTAAATACAGACCCACAACACTTAGCTGCTGGCCTGCCCATTCCAACGGTGTATGTTGGATTTCTGCCATTGCTTTGCAGTTGTGCCGGTCATCTACACCAGCAGAGAGGATCCAGAGGAGAAGTTGCGCATGCTCAAGCGCTCCATGGGCCAGCAGCAGCAGGATGCCAAGGGCTTTGCAGCAGCAGGCAGCGCAGCAGTGCAGCAGAGTTTGCAGGAGCCAGGGCCTAGCGGCAGCGGCATTGGCAACTCGGAAGTTAGTTTGACCGAACAGGACAGGAAGTGGCGGCTGGAGCCGTCTGCAGTAACGGAGTGGGAGGTGAGCTGATCTACCATTATAAAGACTAACCATTAGGAAGTACACTCACAACAGTCTGCATTTAAGAAGCACTGACAGCCAGCAGGACAGGACTATGATCAGATCAGACCAACACGATGCCTGAGGCTATGAGGCGGCACACAGTGCAGCAACGGATGCATGCCTAGTGAAATGAGCTAGCTTCTTGTTGGTGTGTTGTGTTGCCTGTGTGTTCCCAGCTTGCGGTCAGAGGTGCAGTGTGCCTTGGTTACTCCTAGCACTCACGCTGGTGCTGTTGCAGCCATGTGGTGCACCCATCACTGTCAACATGTAGCAGCACTCTAGCAGAAAGAACATGCAGCGACACCCCTACCCCTGCATGCAAGGCTGCTCACGCATGCAAGGCTGTGCATGCAAGCAAGGCTGGCCTGACCCACTGTGCCTGTTTGCTTGCAGGACTGGGTTGAGGCACAGAAGGAGTTTGCAGCAGTTGACCAGTAGTGTACTCTGTATCTGACAGGCTGCTGCTGCTGCACTGCACTGCTTCGCTCCTGTGTGCTTGGTTGCTTGCAGGACTGGGTCGAGGCTCAGAAGGAGTTTGCAGGAATGGCAAAGGAGCGGCGCAACGTGTGGATGCAGGTGCAGCTAGATGGCACTGTGCGCAGCAGCGGTACTGGCACACCGCCATGGGACCGCTTCTTAGGTGACCTGCCTACCCTCGACTCTGTGCGCACACAGATGACGGACGGTATCGGGCCCAGCATCTGAGTTTGGCTATGCAGTGAGGAGGTGATCTTGTTCGAGTCCCACTGTGAATGTGTGTTGAGTGCAAGCGTTGCACTTGAGTCGTGAGTTATCTGTTGGCCTCATTGCGCCGTATCTCAGCCAGTTCCAAGTGCAATGCTGCCTGATTTTGGCATGTGACGCAAGTGATGTGAGTGACGTCAGAACAGCTAGCTGATTTTTGCAGCGCTGCAAAGTTCAGTGCGGTGCCCACCAGCGCTGTCTCCTGGCAGTCGCTGTTGGCTCATGCAGTGCCGCCGCCATGATGGCTGGATCCGAGCGTTTTTGGTGTGGTAGTAATACTGATTCGACGTATCTTGTTGTCTGTCGGTGCAATCCTTATCACTGTTGGGTTCTGTCGAAGTTGTCATGTGACCAAGTTCAAAATCGCTCACCTGTCAGGCGCTCCCATGGCTACCGCACTGCTCTTCGACCAACACGCCATCGCTTGAACGGCCGTGTCTGTATTATCAACCTGCTTCTCGTATATATATAGATGTTGCGCTTGTCGTGAGCGGGAGTCTCCCACCTTCGCGAAGACGCACGTATCAGGCCAAGCAGTTCTCGTGGCCATGGACGACCTGCAGGTCCGTTTCCGTTCTGTACACGAATGCAAACGGATGCCCGGTTTTTCCTCTGCAGCGGCATGCCTTTGCTGTTTGGTTTGCAGGCACACTTTCAAGAAGCAGTTTCTGCTGTGGATGCTCAAGGGACAGTGCACCAACACAGGTCCAGGCCAAGCAGTAGGGTATGAAGTAGTGCAACCTACACTGTTTCTGATACGGGATTTTACTTCTACAGTGCAGCCACCGCTATCGCAGGACCATTGTGCAACACAGCAGTAGCTCATGCCGATGATTTGGCAAGTTGCTGTACAGCAATCGCCACATGTGGCAAGGAGCATCATGATGTCAGCATGGCTCTTGCATTGGAAGGCATCATCAAGATGAATGCTATAGTTTGTCAACACTGTTGACTTTCGGTTTGGCTGCAGGCTGGTGGGGAGACTGACCGCAGCAGCAGAACAGCAGCAGTTGCACATGTGGCATTAGCAGCTGGCAGCATCAACAGCAAGGTATGGTCACCAGCATCAGCAGCCTGCAGCGCAGCTTGCCAAAGCTATTTGGTAGAGCTTACTGGGTATGCAGCTTAGACTGATGCAAACATCAGCATAGCTCAAGCATCCATACGGTGACCAAGCTCAAGCACAGCAGCGTCTGCACACCCACTTGGTCCTGAGGTCAACCTGGCCAGAGGCCCTGGCAGGGTGTATTGCATGCTGAACACCTTGCAGCAGGACAGTTGTGAAGCTCATGGGCCATACTTGGTTCTGGAGATATCTTTGGAGACCATGCTATACACTTTCTCACCAGGCCATCTGCTTGCAGGACACTACTTCAAGCCTGCTCAAGTATGCAACATCCAAGCACCCGTTCAGCCCAAGCAAGCAACGAATGTGGGGCGATACGCAGGTGATGCTGTGGCTGTTCTGCTACATGTTGCGTCATAGTGCTGTGTTGCTGCAGCACATACAACTGGTGCAAGTTTGCTCCTCTTGCGTAACCCACCTTGACTGTCTTGCTGCCGGCCGGGCCGGCCTGCAGCACAGCTGCACGCAGCAGCAGCGACAGCAGCAGGTGCAATGGGCTTGCCCTGGGAGATCAGGACAACAGCGTAAGCATATGCCAGCGGTAGTAGCAGGCAGCTAGCAGCATTTGCTGTACAGAGAGTGAAGGCATCTTACATCTGGTGCGCAATGCCGCCAGTTCAACAGGGCAGCATAGTTAGCTGCGTTGTCGCTGTTCCTGCAGGCTGGCTGCGTATGCTGTTTGTCTCCTGGATGAGCCAGCTGGGTTCAGCTGTGTTGTCTTTGCCTTAACTGTAGGTTGGACAGCAGCAGAGCGACATGCACTTGACAGCGTGGATGCAGGTGAGGTGACCCCATCCTGTCTAGCGCACACATTAGCTGCAACTGTGGTCAGCAACCATGCAACAGAGATTATCCTTCAGCAGTGCATGCAGTCAATCAGCCAGGGCACAAACCTGTACAAAACTTCTCTTTTGTTGCTTGCAGGACACTTGCCTGGACAGCGCACCTGCTGCTGGGGAGGCACTGATGGAAGCCCTAATCAAGATCAAGAGCAACATTGCGTCAGCAGAGAGGCAGGTCAAGACGCTACACACCCTGCGCAAGAAGGAAGAGCACCCAGCATGCTGCCAGGCAGCATGCTGCAGGCTGAGGGATGTGGCAGCAGCTGTTGCACTGCTGCGTGCAAAGGCAGCAGCAGTGATTGCAAAGCCAGCGCTGCAGGCAGCACCAGCTGTCAAGGTGAGATCATCTGACTAGGCACTAGAATGATGGCGGACATGGATGTATGTGTACTGTCTGCTTGTGTATGCCGGGGGCTGCGCTACTCTGTGCTGCACCTGCTGACAAGCCTGATAGCTACTACGGCTTTCAGTTGGGACCAAGATGCCAATGATTGCTGTGGCAGCAGCAGTGTTGATTACACAGTAGCCGCCAGTACTGCGCTATCCCAACTGAAAGCCGTAGTAGCTATCAGGCTTGTCATCAAGGCTTCTGTTCTGCTCACGATGCAGTTCTGACGAAATCGTGCATACTACTGCCGTCTTTGATTCCATGCAGCCACAGAAGACCATGGTGCGTGCTTTGGTACGCGCCTTCCTGGCTGCACTCTGCTGCAATGCAAATGCCGCATGTGGCAGATGATCTGCCAGCTGAGCACAGCTTCAACTGGAGCCACTGCAATGACCGCGACAACTCAAGACGAGGGTTGCATCACTAGACGAGTGTGGCTTCAGGCGTGGCTCCATGATGTTGCAGCACAGTTACCGCTAAAGGGCCAACTTCCAGCAGTTGTGTGGTGCTGCAGTTCTTGGTCTGTGCGCAACACAGATGGGGAAGGTCACCTTGCTGTTGAACTTCACAGCTAGCTGAGCTAGCAGTAGCAGTTGCTGACTACTAGTGGCTGTGCCGCACAGCCCTGAGCGCTCATGGTTGGCGGATAGTAATTTATGACTGGGAGAGTGTAACAAACTTTGATTGCACGTGCGCTGTCCTCTGCCAGAGGTTGTCCTCTGGCAGAGGACAACCAGGCTGATTTGCACGACATATCATGCCGTTGCTCCTACTCCTTAAATGACATTGATTACTACTTTACATGCGCATACTCACTGCAGTACTTGGGATTTGCTGCTGCCGCAAGTTGCCGCCGTTGTGATAGTGTGTCCGTGCCGCCTGGTTGATCAATCTTGACAACATGCTTTTGGTTGGTTACGCTTCTCTTGAGCAAGCTGCTGGTCGAGTGGGGTGTGCCACTGGCACACCGCAGATATATCTTTGCTTAATATTAGAGAGACGTTGCGTTTATCAGGATGGATACACTATGGTCTACTGCTGTGCTCATCTCTTTCCATCGCGTGTTGACAACGTGTTGATTTGGGTGGCTCATACCATCTAAGATGGTGACTGGACCCACATAAAACATCAAGCACAAGCGTGAATGATGTTTGGTTACAATATCCGCGTATGGCAGAAGCCCACCTATGCTGCAGGCAGCCACTAGCTGCCAAGCAGAACTTGATCCAGCTGGCAATGACTGAATCATTTCATCCACGACGATAGCGCATGCAAAGGTGCCAGCTGAATCACGCCTAGGCACTAGGAATTCCCAGCTGCCAACTGCGACAGCAAAAGGTTGTATGCTTGTTTAGCTGTGGAGATTGGAACACAACACCAGCTGTATTATACGGCCTCAGTGGGGCACCAACCAGCATCATCCTGCAAACCTTCACGCTGGTTAAACTACACGCACACGTACAACAGCATCGCTAGCCTGGTACACATCCCTATTGCTCATGTACTCATCAGCAAAGCGCCGCAGCAGGCGCAGTCCAGCACCTGCGTTGATGCGCTTGCCTGCAACACTTAGCAGCCGCACAACCGCCGCATCGTCCAGTGCTGCCACAGCAGGTAGCAGCCTCAGAAACTTGGCGCCATGCAATACCTTGGACTCATCTGGCTCATCACTCCCCAGCCAGTGCACTAGCTTCTGCCTCACTCCATGGTTGGTCTCTGCTATCGTCTTCATGGCAAGCCTGGCACCCATCCCATGCTGCTGCTGTGCATCTCCGGCAACAGCAGGTGCTGCAAAGCCGGCACTGCTGCTTGGTGCTGCTGTTGAGGCTGCAGTTCCTGCAGCCACTATGTTGTGTGTGGCTTGCGTAGCTGATGTGTGTGTTGCTGGTGCTGATGTGCCTTGCAGGACGCTGCTTGCAGCTTGCTGTGCGTTGTGCTGTGCTGCCAGGTGAGCTTGCAGGGCTTCCTGCAAAGAGAGGCCGCTTTTGTAGTGCTGTGCTGCCGCCTTGAGCTTGCGCGTCTTGGTCAATCCACCGTCTTTGCTGCCGCTGCCCAGCTGCAGCACCAGGTGTAACACAGCAATATCCAGGTGGCGAGCGTGCTGCAGGCATGCCATGCCAAAAACACTTGTGTCATCATCTAGCTCATCTAGTATAGCTACCAGGACGTCGTGGCCCACGGCAGTGCCCTGGCCACTTGGCAGACTGCCCACTGCAGCCAGCTGTGCCAGCACAGCTGTGAACTTTGCCAGCTGTGCAGGGCTGCTGTCAGCCAAGCTAGCGACGCTGATGAACGCTGCTGTTGCTTCTGCATCTGCAGGGCTGCTGTTGCAGATTGGACCTTGTATCTGGTGGGTAGCTGCTGGCTCCATCTGAGGAGAGTCATTGCTGATGGCGATGGTATTGGCTGTTGTACGTTGCTGTTTGCTGCTTGACGAATTCCAGGAGCTGTGGTTGAGCAGTGGTTCACGCTGCATGTGCGCTGCCCTGCTATCTGGTGCACCAGCTGCGTGTTGTGCGGTTACTACTGCTGGTGCTGTTAGCAGGTGTACTGCTTCTTGCGCTGCTTTGTCTGCTGCTGCATCAGCACGGCTGGCAAGTGCTGCTACTGCTTGAGGCAGCAGCTCAATCTACATCAAACCACAGCGCAGAGGAAGCAACGTGGGCATCAGCACCTGTCAGCCCCATGCTAACCTGCTCGTTTGTAGCTGATGAGTGTGCCTAGCATCTGTACATCAACAACCCGAGCAAATGAAGCAGACAGCAAAAGAAAGTTGTTTGCATGCTCTTACCTGCTGCTTGAACTGTAGCAGCTGCTGCATCCACTCCTGCTGCTCCTGCTGCCCTCCTGCAAGCGACACAGCCCAGTCAGCTAGCAAACAGAAGCCCTGCGAAGCCACCTGCACTGCAAGCACACTGGCGTTGCTGTCCTTGCTGCTGCTGCCAGCCCTGCTAGCTGCCACGGTGCTACCATCTGCTGTGTGTCCTGCAAGGCAGCCCTGCGTAAGGCAAGCAAGCATTGGAGCCAGTAAATGTAAATTGCCTGTACCACATGAAAGAGTGCATGCCACACACAGTGGGCTGGCTTGGGATGTGTGATGTGCAGCACTTGACAAAGCGATGAGAACTGTATGCTGGAGTACCGTAGCACACGGCTGCAGATGCTGATGATAATGCCTCACCTGGAGGCCCGACAGCAGGCCATGCACTGAGCCGCGCAGGAACCCGGCCTAAGTAGCGCAGTGGTTCATGGGCACCAGCCTGCGACCCTTTGGCGGGAGTTCAAACCCTGCTAGGGCCAGGAGTGGGGTTTCCCTGCTTCTTTCTAAACCAGCTGCTGCAGCTCTTGTTGTGCGTGCAGCAGCTTCCTGTCACGCTCAAGCAGTTCCCCATACAGCCTGCAGCAGCAGCAAGCATCACCAAGCATTGCCATACATAAACAAACATCATCGAGCACACGCAGGAGTGATGCAGGGCGGTTGCAAGACGCGCAGCTATGCAGCATGCCACCTTGACACACACATCAACTTTCTCAGAACTTGTCAATAATATCAGCCTCCTGATCACCAGCATGCAGCATCACAAGCGTTACCACTGGATAGGGAAGGCCAGGACACCCCTACGTCGACAGCTGCGCCCGCGGCAACAGAGAGCATGCTTGCAGGACAGCGCTCGAGTCTGACCGCGCTGCGCACCTGCCAATCTCTGCATCATCAGCCTCTTGAATCTGCTGGTTGCACTGTCGCAGCCTGCTGTGCTCTTTGCACAGCGACAGCAGATCATTGCTGTTCGGTTGACTGCGGTCAACTGCAGTGCCAGCTGCTGCTGCGCCTTGCTGTTGAGTAGTCATGGTTGTCTTGCGTCAGATGCTGGTGGCTGGTCCACATAGGTTTAGTACAGCAGCGGTGTTGGATTCTTATGTTACACTGTCCAGCAGCGCAGCAGAGCTAGCTGCCATCTGTGGTTGCTGCACAGACAAGATGCTAGTTGCTGCTGTAGCTTGCTCGCCTAAGGCAGCAGCACACAGGCAACAGTTGCTGAAGCACTTGAATTCAAACTAGCTACTGAAAAGTTGAGTCAGAGCGTCATGTAGACCCGATAGGGCGTTACGATGGGGTTCGCGATGCAGTACAGCGGAATAGCTGTTCTCCGGCATTGCTGCATGAACCTGCCACAGTTCATTGCTGTTTCGCTGTGTGGCATTCATGTGGCGAAGATCAGGTGTTCATATAAGCGCAACGAGCTCGAGTGACTTGGAGTACAGTACAGTAACAAGCCCTTGTGACAGCACTGCTGATCAGCTGATCATGAGCAGTCTGTTGCGCCTTTCATGCAGTGCATTGCACTCCTTGACGCATGCATAATTAAAATGGAAGGTACGTCCTGCAAGGTGCAGGAGTCTTCAGCTCATGGACGCACCCAACGCATGCATGCACTGCAGCCTGCAGTTGGCAGGCTGGTACCTGCACTGTGCATGGTGTGGCCTACCTGTTGTTAAAAGGATTGAAGATGAATTCGTGTTCAGTTTTTATGGCAGCTAATTGAAGTTCTGTTCCGTCAGCATGCCCAGGACAGCGTGCCGGGCACTTTGTCACTTGCGTTTGTAACCTTTCATGGCATGTCTGCCTCCTCTTGAGAATGCCGCCAGCAGTGTCCAAATCCAAAACGTACACAGAGTTTACAGCATGTTCTGAAAGCTCTCACAAGCTTCAGAAGCCGTCTTTTGTGCTCGTGCGATACTTGGCGCCTGTCAGTGCGGGGGAAACTACTGCCATCGTAACTCTGCGCCCAACTCAGCGTCTGCTTTTGCTTAGTATATTATTATATAAGTAATACCTATTGAGCGCCCTTATTTACTGAACTGTGAGCATGGTCGGCAGCAGCAACCTGCTACAGCTGACGGCTCACAACTTTCTAAAGATGGCGAGCTCTCACAGCAGCAGCAAGCCAGCCAAAAAGCGGAGAGATTGGTTGAGAAAGGAAATGATAGCGCTGCGCGATGGAGTTCGTTGTGCATTTAGCAAAAGCAGCAGAAAGGTTGCAGGCAGCAAGCAGCAGCAGGTTCATACTCTGCCAGCTGCCTTAGCAGATTGCCCACTCGTGACATCATTGAACCCGAAAACGTTCACAAAGGTGAGAACAGAAGCAGGCCGGGAATGCATGTATGCTGCTTAGGTGATAGCACCTCCGTTGTGTGACACGTGCATCACGCATCATGCGCTGTTTGTGTTTGTGCTCTTCCCTGTCAGCAACATACACCAACAGATATCAATAGACTGCTGACTATGCTCTCACTGCCTTGCTGCTGGCTGCTGCAGATAATGGACTTTCCTGGAGATGTTTGCGCAGCCATCCTGTCAAGCCCTGGCATTTTGAAAAGCAATAGCGTAGTGCGACTGGCTACAGCTACTGTTGAGACAAGTTCAGACTATTGTTGACTCTGTTTTGTCGTATTACATGGAAAGCGACGCGTTTTGGGCTCTTCAACCTTCATCAGGCTTCAATCCTGTGAACACGGACAGAATCAACAAATTCTCGCCATCAGAAGCACACAGCAACAGGGTGCAGGTTTTTGGGTGAGGTCACTGGCCATGTTGCCAGTGGCTCAAACCCTGTACAATACTGCACTGCAAAAGCAAACCATGACGTCTTGATGATGAACACAGGGTTCGAACCACTGGCAACATGGCCAGTGACCTCACCCAAAAACCTGCACCCTGTTGCTGTGTGCTTCTGATGGCGAGAATTTGTTGATTCTGTCCGTGTTCACAGGATTGAAGCCTGATGAAGGTTGAAGAGCCCAAAACGCGTCGCTTTCCATGTAATACGACAAAACAGAGTCAACAATAGTCTGAACTTGTCTCAACAGTAGCTGTAGCCAGTCGCACTACGCTATTGCTTTTCAAAAATCCTGTCAAGCCCTGGCATTGGCCAGGTGGCAGCGAAGGCGACATATGCCTCCAGAAAAGGCGGCAGCAACATGGCTGCTACTGAGATAGCCGCAGCAGCTGTCCTGCAAGACTGCTCTGCTGTACTGGTGCCGGCAGACGCAGTGGGAAGCAGCAACAGGTCAGGGGACATTGTGCTTGTCAGCCAGTACGCAGGCACTAACATAGAGCAGCTGGTGTTCAGGCAATGGCGGCACCAGGATCAAGCAGTACTTTTGGAGAGGGCTAAGCAGGTGCTGGTCTGCATGCTGCTGGGTCTTGATGAGTTGAGCAGACTGAAGGTGGCGCAGCTGTACAGAGACTTCAAGACAGGAAATATGACATATGATGAGGAGCTAGACATCTTCAGGATAATTGACTTTGGCCTAATGATAGCAGCGGACAAATCAGACTATAGTTTGGCTGCACGCTCAGCACTGTGGCACCAGAGCAGGCAGCACTGCTGCCCAGCAGCAGCGACAAGCGTGTGCTGTTCTGCAATGAGGCAGGAGCAGCAGTGACAGGGCCAACAACTGACATCTGGGCGCTGTTTATGACAACGCTGATGCTAGTGCTAAAGGGCAAGCTGCCTGCGCCACTACAGAGCTGCCTAGTAGAGAACAAGGATGAGGCAGGGCGCGAGGTGTTCCTAGCAGCAGTGGCAGCATGGAATCCTGCAAGCAGCAAGGACTTGCAGGAGCTGGCATGCCTAGATCCAGGCATGGCAGATCTCTTTGCGCGTGGCCTGGCTGCTGACCCAGCAGACAGGATCACTGTGCAGCAGGCACTGCAGCACCCAGCACTGGCTGATGCAGTGGATCAGTGCAGGCAGCGTGTGGCAGCAGCAGCGCCAGTGGTGGCAAAGCAGCGGGCTACAATTCGCAGCCTGGCAGCAGCAGTGGAGGATGAGCAGCCCATGCCAGCAACACCAGAGCGAGTAACTGACTGCGGCTGCAGGTGCAGCAGCAGCAGTAGCAGCAGCAGCAGTAGCACCTCTGCTGCGCCCAGTGTGAGAGTCACTGCCAGCACCAGCAGCAGCAGCACCAGCAATGCTGGCTGCAGCATGCAGAGCCAGCCAAGAGCAGCCGCGGCGGCACTGCGAGCAGCAGCTACTGTAGCCAAGGCAACACACGCCTTTGGCTTCTTTGGTGGCATGCGCTGGCTCAGGTTGGGGAGTGCTCTCAAGAGCCGCAGCAGCAGGGTCAGCAGCAGTGTGGCTGCAAGCAGCTGCAGCAGTAGCAAGGGCAGATGTTGTGGCGGCAACTCTATTGCCCCCTCAACTGATGCCTCTGCTACCAGCGGCGGCAGCCGTGAGGACAGGGCAGTAAGCTGTGGCAGCAATCAAGTTGCTCCCTCAGCAGATGCCACTGTTCTCATCAGCTGCTGCCAGCAGCAGCTGAGCAGCAGCATCATGCTGCCAGAGTCGGACTCTGGCGGCAAGGCAGCTGCGGCAGCAGCACCAGCACGCGGCGTGTTTGCAAACCGCGTAGCTGGCAAGTTGGCTGCATGTTTGGGCAGCAAGAAGAGCAGCAAGAGCAGCACTGCCTCTGTGCGTAGCAGGGCTGTGGCTTGGTGGGCTGAGATGCAGCCACAGTTGAATGTGTTGGCAGCGACAGCTGCCAGCACATGGCCTATAGGCCAGCCGCTTTGCATGATGCGGTGAACTTGAAGATTGTACAGTTGATGATCGCTCCAATGATTGGATCGTTGCTGCTGGTGGTGGCTTTGTAGGTGCTTGTAAAGCTGAAGATCTACAGCAGCACTGTGTTGCAGATATATTGTATGTGGGGGTACAGCCGTGCTGCTGGCTGTGGCATTGCCGGCCCATGTTGGTGGTGTTGGTGCTTGCAAAGTTGAAGTTTTGGCAGTGCTTTTGTAGATGATTAAAATGTCAAAGCAATGACTGCACGTATGGTGCCATTCAAGCTGCAGGCCAGATCAATGGGTTGAGAGTTGGTGGGCGGCCCACCAGTAGTGATGTGGTGTAGCACAGGTCATTGAGTTGGATGTGAGCGAGGCTGGGTACAGCTGAATGCACGGTTGTCGTGTGGTGTATTTATAGATGTGTTGCCAGGTGAAGTTGAGAACAGTTTGAGCAGGCGTAAACGCAACTGGCATGGCAGCAATGGTGTGTTGAGGGTTGGCAGGATTGTCGCACCTGCCAGGTGTTGCAATGGACCAATTTATTCTCTGTTCTGTTAAAGACAGAGCGTCTCAGCATGAACATCTTGAGCCAAGTGATCTGGATAAGCTGGTGACTGTTACTCAAAGATCATCAGCTTTATGAAGCTCACTGTACTGGATGGCTGAGATACTGCAGAGAAATCAAAGCGTCACACAAAAGGAACACACCATCACCAATAACCGTCTGGAACCAGATCCATCATGACGAAACCTATTGCTGCGGGCAGACTGTTTGTCGGTGACCACTACAGGTTACTGCTAATGCCATAGCTAAGCACTGCACTACTGACACAAGACGTGCTATGCTGTGAACAAAGATTTGGTAGTCCACCACACGACATGCACAATGCCATGCAGGAAGTATCACTTCTGTGACAGCCTGCCGTGGGGAACATTGAATAAAAGAACTCAGTTGGGGCCCATTTCTTGCAGCCATCTGTAACACATGCAACCGTACAAAGATGCCCTGCAATACCAATCTCATCCTTGCCAGTGATTACAGTAGCCAACAGCAGCAATTGCCAGGAGGCCCGGTCTCTATGCGGTGCATAGTTTCCAAAACTATGGCCAGCTGGCCAGAGAGTTGGCAACCAAGTATGCAGACGTAGTGTTACAAAGTACTATGATATGTGTGACGCTACCGGCGTTACGCGCACCACACCAGCTGCCCGTCCACCCTACGACTTTGCACTGCCGGTGACCACATGCTGAGCCGCAACACTGCGCAGCAGCCGCACGCCTGCAGCACTCATCCGTCTGTCGCCAACACACAGCAGCCGCATCACGACGGCATCCTCAAGCGCCACAACAGCAGGCAGCAACTCCAAGAATTTGGCCCCATGCAGCACCCTGCCCTCGTCTGGCTCAGCTGCTCCCAACCAACGCACAAGCTGCTGCCTAACACCATGGTTGCTCCCAGCCAGGATCCTCATGGCCTGCTTGGCCCCCAAATGGATGTTCGGCTGCTCCGCAGGTGCACTGTTGGCAGCAGCCTGGCCTGCTGCGCATGGGCCTGTGCTGATGTCTACTGCTGCTGCTGCTGCTGTGATCACTTGGACCTGCTGTCCTGCAAGTGGTTTGACTGAACTTTTGGCTGATGTAGCTGCTGCAACTGTTGCCACTGCATCTGGGGGGTTGCTGTGTGCCTTATCCGGCTTTGAATGCTGCTGTTTGGCTCGCTGTGCTGTGAGGTGTGCTTGCAGGAGTTCCTGCAAGCAGCTGCTGCTGCTGTAATGCTGAGATGCTAGCTTCAACTGATGTGCTCGGCTCTGAGGGGTGCCAAGCCTGCCATCTGCACCTCCGCTGCCCAACTGCATGACGATGTGCAGCACAACTTCATCCAACTGCTGTACGTGCTGCAGGCAGCACATGCCAAAGTCGCTGACATGTGATGCGTCATCCAGCAGTGCTGCCCAAGCGCCTGCAGGAGTGTCCTTGGCTAAATGAGGGCCTTCAAAAGCAACAAGCTGGCCTACCACGCCCCTGAACTTTGCCAGTGCTGTAGGGTTGCTGTCAATCAGGCGGGTGAGGCCTTCAAATGCTGCCAGTGCTGCTGCATCTTCACTAATATCCGACACATTACTACTGCGACTGGGCGTGCCTGCAGGTGCCTGGCAACTGCTGGTCCTGCTGGGCTGTTGCCAGGGGGTAGGTGGAGACGATGTTGCTTGAGCAAATCAAGCTGCTCTGGTTTGTGGACTGCAGTTGTCTGCGTGTGCTGCAGTGCTGCAGTGGTGTTCTTGCAGCAGGGGCGTGTGTGCTGCTTCATCTGCCTGCCGCAAAGGACAGCAGGAGCAGCAACCTCCCATGCCTGTTCTGTGCTGCTAGGATGTAGTATGAGCACGTGCTGGCCGGTGCTGGCGCAGTTGTGGCCTATAGATGTACCAAACTGCAGCTGTTGCGGGCCCTTTCAAACAAAGTCAATGTCAAGCTGTTGTATAGATATAGTCCACGCAGCGCACCAGTGCCTTGATCTTTGTGATAACAAACCTCTATCCCATTTATCGATTATCGGACGCATCACCTGGCTGAGCTCTTCGTCAAGCAGTACGCGCGGAACCCTGGTGTTTGAACATCAGGCAGTTCAACGGCTTCGTCCCTGTGCAGGCTTGAAGGCATTTGCCAATCTCTTGACTAACGATCACAATCGCTCCTGTTCAACAAGGTGCCGTGCCCGTCACTTCAGCAGCATGTGATGTTTCGAGATAGGACTGACAGTACTAGTCAAACAGTACTAGTCAAACACCGTGACGCAGACGGCACCGGCAGACTACAGCAACAGATCACTTGGACCCGAGAGTGCGTGTCCCATCAGTTGCAACGAAAGCACTAGATGAAGGCACTGACGGTCTGTTATGGCCAACAGGAACTTGGTCCTCCTGTAGACCTCCTTTCTGTCATGATCACGCTCAGGGCCAGCTCACATAGAACACCCAGCAGTTACATTTACTCATTACATCAGACCAAGAGCTTGATACCCAGCGATCAGCAGCACTTCAAAGCTCACCACAGCAACAGAACTTGTACAACCGCACCACAAAACGTATCGTGTACTGCCACTGGTACTGCCAGTGGCACAGCCAAAACCCAAAACCCAGTAACATTGCTGTGACAACCTTTTACAACAGGTAGCTTCCATATACTTGAGTATGCTGCACTGTACCACATTGTTGGCCAATTCGTAACCCAATGAACCGGCCTGCAGGCCAGATCGTGCCGCGCTCTGCGTAATCTGCAAGCTTCTGCAACCACGCAGGCTGCTAAGAACATCAACTGTACGACCACTACACCCAATCTAGAGGCAAGCATGCCCGAATCAAATCCAATGCACTGTCTCCACGCTCACCAAATACTATGTGGAAGGCTTTACTCGCCAACTCTCAGCCCAGTGAATATGGCCTGCAGGCTGCACAACTCCAAATCTGTACATACAACTCATACACAGTTTTCCTGCTGTACACCGTCCAGGCGCGCACCACCACAAACCCCAGGAACACCAACTTCCGCCGCAACAGATAGCATCTTCAAGCTCACCAAAACACAACAACTGCCTGACCTGCTGCTAGCACACTCAACTGCTGCTGCATCTCTGCCCAGCATGCGGCAGCCCTGCTGCGCATCATGCCAGCAGCAGCACTGCTAGTTCCCTTGCTGCTCTTCTTGCTGCCAACACATGCAGCCAACTTGCCAGCTACGCGGTTGGCAAACCACCCACGCGTTGCTGCTGCAGCAGCTGCCTTGCTGCCAGAGTCAATGCTGCTGGTCAGCTGCTGCTGGCAGCAGCTGATGAGAACAGTGGCATCTGCTGAAGGGGCAGCAGATGTGTCGTTACAATATTCACCCTTGCCACTGCTGCAGCGGCTCACAGCCACACTGCTGCTGACCGTGCTGCTGCCCAACCTGAGCCAGCGCATGCCACCAAACAAGCCAAAGGCGTGTGTTGCCTTTGCTGCTGCTGGGAGTGCCTCAGCTGCTGCTGCTGGCTGGCTCTGTGTGCTGCAGCCTGCATCGCTGCTGATGCTACTGCTGCTGGCAGCGACACTAACATGGGGCAGAACAGAGATGCTGCTGCTGCTGCTGCTGCCGCTGCACCTGCAGCCGCAGTCAGTTACTCGCTCTGGTGTTGCCGGAATGGGCTGCTCAGCCTCCACTGCTGCTGCCAAGCTGCAAATCGCTGGCCGCTGCTTTGCTACCACTGGCGCTGCTGCTTCCACACGCTGCTTGCACTGCTCCACTGCATCATCCAGTGCTGGGTCCTGCAGTGCCTGCTGCACAGTGATCCTGTCTGCTGGGTCAGCAGCCAGGCCACGCTTGAACAGGTCTGCCATCCCTGGTTCTGTGCATTCCAGTGTCACCAGCTGCATACACTGGGCAGGGTTCCATGCTGCCACTGCTGCTACGAACACCTTCTTTTGTGCGTCACCCTGCTGCTGTGATAGGCCCTCGCTGAGTGCTTGCAGCTGGCTCGGCAGCTTGCGGTTCAGCACCAGCATGAGCGCTGTCAGGAACAGCGCCCAGACGTCAGATGCTGGGCTCGTGGCTGTTGCTGCGGTCTGTTTGCTGTCCTTGCACTGACCGCTGCTGCTCAGCAGCAGCTTAGCCTGCTCTGGCGCTATGTGAGTGAGGGTGCCACAGAAGCCGTAGTCTGACTTGTCGGCCGCCATCATCAGGCCAAAGTCAATCAGCTTAAACAGCTGCAGGTCCTCATCATACGTAATGTTCCCCAACTTGAAGTCCCGGTATATCTGTGGCTGCTGCAGCTTGCTCAACTCATCAAGCCCCAGCAGCATGCAGGCTAGCAGCTGCTGTGCCCTACCCACCCGTGCTGGCATGCGCTCCTGCTGCCACTCCTCCATTAGCTGCTCTACGCTAGTGCCTGCGTACTGGCTGACCAGCACTATATCCCCTGACCCCTTGCTGCTTCCCACTGCGTCTGCTGGTACCAGCAGTGCAGAGCAGTCCTGCAGGATATCGCTGGCGGCTACCTCAGCAGCAGCCATCTCATCACCCGCTGGCCTGGCTGCATACGTGGCCTTGGCAACCACCTTCCCAAAGAAGGGGCTGCAGATGAGCGCTGCGGACACCACGCCTGGCTCATCACATATCTGCAGCAGCACAGCAGCACGAAAAGGGCAGCAGTAAGAGCTTTGATGACGATGCTTGCACAACTGCAGTTGCTTACTAAGCAATGCATACAAATATGGTAGGTTGCACAAATGCAACATTCGGCAGGTTTGTCTTGGCATGCACAGCAGGCCTGCAGTTGTTCTCACCGTTGTGATGTTGGCGTTAGCCTTGAGTGGTGCCACGAGTGGGCTGTCTTCCAGGGCAGCTGGCAGGCTGTCTTGCTGTTGCTTCTTGCTGCCTACAACCTCCTTGCTGCTCTTGCTAATGCTGAGGCGATACAATGCTTTGGACATTCCCAAGCGCCCCCTGGTAAACAAGTGTCGAACCTTGCTGCTTGGCTGCGGTGCTGGCTGGCAGCTGGGGCTGGCGCTCGCCATCATTGCTCGAAATCTGTCCTGAAGCTGTAGCAAACTGCTACTGCATACCATAGTCGCTGTTCGGCCAATAAAGCCACTAGAGTAGCTTTAAATAATAAATAATAGTAGTTGCAAAACACAGGCGTCGCTGTGGCGGGCACCTGGTTGAGCGCGACCAAGCTTGCCCCTGTACTGTAGGCGCGAAAGGCAATGGCTCGACAATGCTTTTAAGCTTGTGAGAGCTTCGAGAAGATTCTGAGTAGCTTTGAGACAAGTGCACTGCTGGACACCATGCGAGGTATATGTTGAACTGGTGTGCACCACGAGCGTGGTTATAAAGAAAGTGACAAAGTGTCCAGCCGGTAAATTATTCTTCAAGGTTACAAAAGGATTATAGAACAAGCATAAGTCACCATTTGATGTCAGCTGTGTCCCTCAAGCCGATGTCCAGGCACCAATCAGTATGCTGGTCACTTAGCAGAAACGTACCCTGAGTGTTGTGCCAGCTGGCACCCTCAAGCATGCAACATACTGAGCTGCAGAGTGACACAAAGCGAACATGCGTGTCAAGTACAACCATGGCCAAACATGTCCACAGTACAACACCCTGCCACAGCTGTTCGGGCATGCTGCCTGTCATCTGCCAGGTGGCCAGGGGTGGCATGAGATGCCAGGCCCTGATGAAGAACAGCTACACATCGACCCCAGACACTTGCTAGCTAAAAATAGACATGGTAAG
Source organism: Tetradesmus lagerheimii (assembly GCA_902809745.2). Taxonomy (NCBI): domain Eukaryota; kingdom Viridiplantae; phylum Chlorophyta; class Chlorophyceae; order Sphaeropleales; family Scenedesmaceae; genus Tetradesmus; species Tetradesmus lagerheimii. The sequence continues at coordinate 17,469 of CADDIJ020000397.1, read as the reverse complement.
CAACGATGCCGCAAAGTCGGCGTGGTTAGATGTGCACTCTACAAAATGCTCAGCAGCCTGCTGTGCAGCACAGCCTATGAGCATGTGCAATGTGCGTTCAGTACAGTTTCAACCACCTCTCAATTCATATCTGCAGAGGGCGGCAAACACAACAGCGCTGCAGACACACAGAAAGAAGTAGCATAACCTAGATGGATCATCATGAAGATGACACCATATTGCTGGCAGCGTCACATAGCTGCAGCAGCATGCTTGTTTGGAGCATGACAGACACATTGCCAGACTGACTGCCCCTGCTCAACGTTGGCCATTGTTAGCACGAGCACTGTCACGGTGCAGCACCATGTAGCATACCAAATGTTCAGCAGCATAGCCTGTACCACGTAACAGTTCTGAGTTCAGCTGCAGTGGACCTCGCCGGTATGGTCAGCGACTGGTTCACTGCTTCATCTGGTATGGTGTCCCAGCGGTGCGAAAGCTGAACACAGCAGCAACAGAACGTAGGAAGCCAGGTGGCACTGCTGCCCTCTTGCTCCTCTGCAAAGACACAGCACGAGGTACAGTAGGTGGTGGTCAGCCGCTGATCTTGCACTGGTTTGGCCAATGTCTTGCACGATTTGCCATACTGTTCTAGTCTCCACAGCTGTGTGTAGCTCAGCTAGGCTTGATTGCTGCCATGTGCAAGGTGGTCATCTAGCTGAATCATGCTGACAGCAGAAGTCCTACAGCCTGCCCCCATACAGTCCTTCCCCACCTGTGGCAGCGCCACTGCAGGCACACGTGGTGCATACATCTGCATCAGATTGAGCTTGATCTGGTGCTGCTTCAAGCGTGCGCACGCTGTGCTGCGGGCAGGCTCTGGCTGGGCTTCCAGATAGGCGATCGTTTCTTGCAGTCCATGCAGAATGTCATCAATGGCCCTGTCAGTCACCACCAAGTCGCCTGCTGATGGCTCCTGCGGAACGTTGTCCTGCAGGCAGTTACGACAGCAGGAGGCAGATTGTGTACTACACAGAAGAGTCTTTCCATCAAGCAGTGACGACGGCAGGATGCACAGTACCGCAGCGTGCTGTGCAGGACGTGCACAGCTCACTCACATGGCGCCCATGATGCAGTATTCTTGGGTGGTTGGGTATTGACACATATGCTGTAGTGCTGGCTTGCAGGGAGATGTATGCTGTGCACGGCTGGCACCATGATGGTGGGGAGCAGCAAGCGCGTCCATACCCAGTGTTGTTTTGCTGGCTCACCTGCACCCACTTCATGTCGGGCATGCTGTTGTCCTGCAGGCACTTGCTAGGGGTCACCAAAATGCTGCTTGTGCTCCTGCATGGTGCAGGGAAGCTGAGCTCACTGCAGCTGGGCTCGTGCTGCGAAGCAGAAGCAAGGGTTTGCGAGGCATTGATGGTCAGTCTGCCTGGATGCTGTCGCATAACTTGGCAGTATGGCTCGGTTGAAGGGACTGGTTGATGTCTCATTGGGTGTTACCCACTGGAACTGCTTGCAGGATTCATGGTTCTGGAACTAGAGTATCACTTTTTGCCAGTTCCTGATGCTGTACGTGCCACAGCTGGTGTTTGCACAGCATTTGAACCCCCTCACAGGCCATGGTTGATGTTTCAGTCAGCTCAGTCAACCCACCTTGCTGGCGAGAACCTGCTGCTGCTGCTGCTCCTCGTGCTCCTCCAGCACTACAGAGAAGCTGCTAGCAGCAATGCTGCTGCGCCGGCTGCTGAAGACACCTTGTAAATGCTCTCCGGCTGGCGTGAAGCTGCTGCTGCTGCAGCTGTGCGGTGGGTTGCTGCTGGTGAAATCCATGCTGCTGCGGCACTGCTGCGCTCTGTGTGAGAGACTGTCATGTTTCAGTCCCTACACATGGGACGCAGTACGTAAGGACATTGGCAAAGCTGAATGTAGTAGGTTCAGCTCAATGCTGTGCAGGAGAAAACTTTAGCGCAAGTGGTGTGGCAGTCCAAGTGGGCTACTGCTCACCAGCACGGTACTGCCCTCTATTAGGCCTGCTGCAAAGCTCCTAGCAGCCAGGCTGACGCCCTTGATATCACTCCCAGCTATCTCTGTGTCATCGCTTGCGCGATTTGGCAGTGCCTGCAAGCAATGATAAGCGTCAGTGATGCCTACCAGAAGCAAGCTGCTACTGCTGTCCCCGGCATTCATGCAAGCATCGCTGCACCTTACTCAGACACTATAAGCAGCTTTGTGACTCAATTTATGCCCGTCTTCGTCCTCAGAGCCCCTCCTGGAGGCAGTATCGGGGATACCCGCCCAACCAAAAAGCCTCTCGCTAATCTTTCGCCGCGACATATCGACACTCAATAAGACCAGTATAAGTATAAGTAAGTCAAAAAATTCCCATCGAGGTGCACAGTACCAATGTTCCGCTCTCAACTTGTGTACATGATTCAAACACAGAGTTGACTGTTACAAAGTGTGTACTACAGTGTGCTGACATCAGCAGGAAGATCAGCACGATCTTGCTGTTTAGCGAAGAGGCGAGAAAGGATTTGACTTGTGATTGTCATAGCTCTACATGCGGCAGTAGGCCACTGATTTACACGAAATCAACAGATCTAGCTGCAGCTGCAACTTGCGGCCATACGGCAGACACAGTTGCACTGCAGTTGCACTCGGAGTCCATGAGATCTGTGCTCATAGTTATGGTGGCACCATAATGTAGCGGAGCCGTTTAACACGAGTCCAGCCCATGTTGAGCAACATAGCAGTAGACATCAACACCTCCGACAGCCAGGCACACACAAACCATGACTTGCAGTAACATTGTACAGGTTCCAGGAAAGCCACACCAGGTGCGCTGATGGCGCTTTGCGCCTAGCAATTGCTGCTGTGCTAGGCAGGTGACTTACTGGTGCAGCTACTGGCTACACTGTTGACTGAGTCAAAGGCTGTGGCTCAGCTGAAAGCAGTCATCACCGACGCCTGGACAGCACTTGCCACCAGAGCCACCATCATCCAGCCCATCCACCCACTCAACAATCGCCCACTAGCCTCAGTGATGTTGTTGCTGCACCTCCAGTTTGCGCTGTTGCAGCTGCATCATAGCCGGAAACCAAACAAGCGCAGCCCACCAAAGCAGCCGATAGATAGCGTATCCACAACCTCTACTGGCTGGATCTTTGCAGCACAGCCTGCGCTGCTGTCGCTGCTACTGCAAGCAATGTCAGTCACTGGCAGTGTGGCACTGCTTGTGCTGCTGTCGCTGTCAACTACATTGCTGCCGCAGCTGTGGCAACTAGCGCCACTCTCATCGCCACTGCTGCTGCTATATGCACAGATGTGTTCCCGCATGACTGGCGTTGTTGGCATCAGCTGTGCACCTTCTGCTGCTGCCGCGCCAGCTGCAGCCAATGACACTGTTGTGGCATCTGCTGTTGCTGCTGCTGTGTCGCAGCTGCACAAGCTGCGTATCACCTCCCTGTGCTGAGCTACCACTGGCGCTGCATCAGCTACCCGCTGCCGCATTGCTGCCACTACATCAACCAGTGCTGGGTGCTGCAGCACCTGCTGCACCGTAACACTCTCTGCAGGATCAGCAGCTAAGCCGCACTTGAACAGATCAGCTACCAGGGGGTATGTTTCTGCAAGGTGCCTGAGCTGCGGGCAGCTGCTGGGGTCCCATGTGGCCAGGAACTCACAGAACATCTGCGCACCTAGAATCTGTCCATTCAGCTCTTCAAACGTCTCATAGTCTAGCTGCGCTGGCAGATCAACCAGCACCACCTGCAGCGCTGTCAGAAATAGCGCCCAGACATCTATCGCAGGGCTCGTGACAGCTGCCATGCCAGCAGCCGTACAAAGCGGTCTGCTGCTGCTGCCGCTGCCGTCTGGCTGGGTTTTGGGTTTGACCATCTCTGGTGCTACATGGCTGATGGTGGATCCAGGGAAGAAGTTTGACTTGTTGGCTTCTATCATCAAGCCAAAGTCAATCAGCCTGAACAGGCCCAGCTGCGCATCATACGTAATGTTCCCGCTCTTGAAGTCCCTGTATATCTGCGGCTTTGTTAGGCTGCCCAGCTCCTGCAGAGCCAGCAGCATACAGGCCAGCAGCTGCAGCGCCATTGTCACTCGCGCTTTCAGCGGCTCTTGTGCCCACAGCTGCTGCAGCTGCTCTACACTGTAGCCTGCAAACTCACTGACAAGCACGATGCCACCGCTGCTGCTGCGCTGAGCTGCCATGGGGGCTACTAGCAGAGCTGAGCTGTCCTGCAAGGCGTGCATGGCTGCGTCTTCAGATGCTGCCATGTCTGCATTGCATGTGTGCTTGGCGACTGCGTGTAGTCCTGTGTCTGGGTTGGAGAATTCAGCCACGGCAACAAAACCTGGCTCGTCAAACAGCTGCAAAACACAGCACGCAATCAGCACAGCAGCAGTGTTAGATAGCCTTGCTTGAAGCAGTGGGTGGTGGTTGCTGCAGTGATGCAACAGCAGCTGCCGCAACAACAGCGTTGACACATGACTAGGTGTAACACTGTTGAACTTAACTCAGCCAGGTTGGCAATGCCATCGGCACCTGAGTGATCTGTGTTGCAGGTGAGCTTACCGTAGTGATGTTTGTTGATGCATTCTTCAGTGGCTCCAGCATCTGGTGCTCATCCAGTGTGGCTGGCAGAATACTCATCCGGCGATTGCTGCCTGCTGCACTGGCTAGGCTGCTGCTGCTGCCTTTGGAGAGCCTGAAGGCCGCTCTGAAGCCGCCGAGGGGCTGCAGCGTGTTCATCAGCCTCTTGAACGAGCTTTTGAGTTTCGATGGCTCGAAGCTGCGACTGCTGCTCGCCATGTTAGAGGAGCTGGCGGGCTGGGAGCTGTAGCAGGCAGCTCCTGCTGAGTGCTGCCTCCGCTGCTGATACATTTTGTTGGGTAAAGTGCTGCTAAAGAATTATATATGAATGGCGCTGTGCTTGGCACCAGACCAGGAGATCACTTGTTTGCGGGAGGGCGCGAAAGTGCTTTTGGACGATGTTAGCAGGCAGAGCTCGTACAGACGGTCGTCAGAGTGCTCTGTTTGTATTTTACTGTTGAATGTCTTCAATTAGAGTGGAATATAATGCAGGGAACTGACACATGGCTCCCAAGTAACACCGGCAGCTGCACCGGCAAGGGCCGGATCGCGGATGAACATGTCTGCTCCGAATCCCAGCTTCTACAGCAGCTCCCTTTTTTAAGAAGCTAGGTGTTACATTAGGCTACCAGGCTGCGCAATATAGCTCGCGTTTCTCAGGACAAACTCAGAAGGCAACCAACATGGCAGCTGCATGCTGGCGGCCAGCTGGCGCATCTCTGCTTGCGGCAAGCAGCACCAAAAGTGCACAGGCCATTCACTGATCGGTGCTATATCCGACAAAACTTCAAGCGTTTGAAAGGCCATAATGTCAGTTGAAAGAATCACCCAGTGCGCTGCATGCACGTGCCAACAGAGCAGCCATCGTAGATTACCGCTGTTGCCGTGTGACTCATTCAAAGCAGCCCGGGGCCATTGTCACTGACTGCGCACGCAACACACAGCTGACTGCCATGCTAGCACCAGTGCAACGCAGAACCCCCTGTGGGGTCCAGCACTCGCTTTGCGATGCACACAGCCAGGCAACCGTTGCCTGCGGCACATGGCACAAGTGCACGCACACCTCAAGCAAGCTCATGGCATCAACTTCAACTATGATATTGGCATGCTGCCAGCAAAGAACACAAAGGGCCAATGCTGTCAAAAGAACGTGTACTCTATAAGTACTGGAAGATCCTGTGCTTTACTATGTTTGAAACTCAAGTGCTTTGCACTCAAGTGCTTTGTTGCCTGTGCGAGGTCACAGGCCGTAACGGCAGTGACGCTCAACAGCGACCAACTGATGACACGTATCATCTAGAAGATACCAGTTCTGGCATACCAGACAATCAACCGCTTACGCACTCCATACTGTACACACCTAACCGTGATGCATAGCAATCCTGGGTCACTGTTCGACCTACCCCTTGATAAGTAGCAATCACCAGACACCGAAAACACGCCTGTTTGACTACGCCCTCCAAATGCTACCGCACCTGCTCCCAGGAGCATCACTGTTGCTGCAGCTGCCGCACTTGCTGGCGGCCATCAGCACACCAATGCTGCAGCACAGTAATCAGCACATGGACTCCTAGCTGTTCGCCACGCTCCTACAGCAGCTGCTGCTGGGCGGTCACAGCTGCTGTAGGTGCCGCTCCTGTTGGCGGCTGTACGCACCACTGCTGCAGCAACGTCAGCAGCACAGTCCCCGACTCGCAACATATCCAATCCTGAAACCACAACTGAAGCCTTGCTGCTGGGTGCTCAACCGTGACGCACTACAGCCAACTACAGCGCTTGCTGCTGGGTGCTCAACGCTGCTGCAGTTGCCGCTCCTGCTGGCGACAGTAAGCACACCACTGCTGCAGCAGCGTCAGCACCACAGGTCCCATCTGTATGCTGTGCAGCTCCTGGATGCCCTGCTGCAGCTCATGCTGCGCTACTGCACACGCAGCTACATCTGCGGGCCCCACAGACTCCAAGCACACCTTGACATTCGCTGCATGGTTGACCACCACATGCAACCAGCCAGGCTTCAACAGCACTGCCTGTCCTGCCTTCTGCTGCAACAGCACAGCCACCCGCTGCTGCGCGCTTGCATCAGCTTGAGGTGTGCTCTCAACTTTCACTGCGGCGCTAGCTCCCGCTGGGCTAGCAGTAGCAGCAGCTGCAGCAGCAGCTGTGTTGAGGTGCTGCTGGAGCCACGTGAGGTCCTGCGCCTGCAGGTGCAGCTCCTGCAGCAGCTGTTCTGCCTGATTCCTGCAGTCCTGCAAGCTTGCAGGCTGCCTAACATCCTGCTGCTGCTGCTGTTGGGGCGCTTGCAGTGATTGCTGGCCGTCGCTGCTAGGTCCTTCTGTTGCCTGCTTCTCCTGCTGCTGCTGCTGCTGCTGCTGCTGCTGGACACTCGCTTGCTGCCGCTTTTTCAGCTGCCTCAGCGCTGACAGTAGTTGATGCCACACCTGCAGCTGTGGGGCCACAAACAGCCACGAAGACAGCACTGCACTGCTCGCCTGCTCCGCTGCTCCTGTCAGCATCTGCTGCTGTTGCAGCAGCGGATACGCAAACACAGCTGCTGGCACAGTGCTTATGTGCAGCTGCTGCGAGCTTGTGCCGCTTGCTGCAGCTCGCACTGCACACTGAGCTGGCAAGTCCAACACCAGCTGCCGGTCTCCTGCAAGCTGCTGCTGTCCTGCAAGCGTCCGGTCAAACTGGTCAAGCTGGTCAAACTTGCGCCGTAACATGAACGCGTTCAGCAGATGCAGGCCCGTTATCGCAGCACCCTGCTCCCTGCTTTGAAGCAGCTGCACCTCCCGCTCAGCTAAGCAGCCTGCGACAGCAGCAGCTAGCGGGGTCTGCTGCAGCGGAGACAGCTGTGGCGCCTGCTGTGCTGCTGCCAGTAGGCGCTGCCCTGTCATCAGCATCAACGTCTGAGGCCGCACAACAACTTCACCCCTTCCTGACTTGTAAGCTGACACCAGCTGTGCTGCTAGATCCTGCTGCAGCTGAACAAGCGATGCGCTCTCAGAACCTGCTGCTACTGTTGTAGAGGCACGCCTGGCTGCGGTGTGCTGCTGCTGCTGCTGGTGCACAGCACGCTGCAGCTCTGAGGCACTTACAGCTGCCAGGAATCCCTGCAGCTGTGGCTCACTCAAGCACAGCAGCTGCTGGCCGTCGAGCGCTGCTATGCCTTCCAGCAGACGAGGGGCGTCCTGCACAGTCGACAGTAGGGCAGTTGGGAAAGAAGAGTAAGAGCAACACGTACATAATGATTCCGTTGGTTGCAGCGCCCGTGAGCTGGACAAACACAAATGCTTGTTGGTGTCAACAGACATGCCTTGACTGGCTGGCAACACAAGCACCCTTCATCTGGGAGCGCTAAGAAAAGTACGAGGAAGGACACGCGTTCCTGACATCACACACATGCCTCTGCATACGCATGCACTTGCAGCACAGCAACAGCAAGGCATTGGTCATCCCCCCAACCTCCCTCATCATCACCACCGCTGTCAGCGGCTAAACAACGCGCTAACCCACCCACCTCTGCTAAGTCCTGTAGGGATGGCACACGCAGCCCCTGCCGGCCAAAGGCAAGCGCCAGGCACCGCAGCTCCCGTAGCACCCTTCTGTCATTCTCACTAGCCTCGTGCTCCTGCTGCTGCTCCTCTGTTTTGACGCCAGCAGCAGCTGCAGCATCCTCAGCAGCCGGATAGCCGTTGCTGCTGCTGCTGGACCTCAGCTGGATGTCAATGCCTGCTACAAGCTGCGCAACATCAGCAGCGCCTGACACAACGCACATGGCTGTAAGCAGCCCCTGCACCTCAAAACGCTCAGCATAATCCAGCACAGATGGTGACAGCGCGCCAGAGCTGGATTTATGAGCTCTGCCTGCAGCTTGCTGCTGCTGCTTCGGCACGTCATTGAATGCCATCCTGCGCTGCTGCTGCTGCTGCTGCTGCTGCAGCGGCGGAGGTGGCATCACATCCTCAGATGTTTTGCGCTTGCGCAACTCCTGCGGAGACGCAACAGCAGGCTGCTCTATCTGCTGCTGCTGCTGCTGCTCGGCCTGCTCAGGCTGCGCCTGCTCCTGTCCTTGGTTCAGCAGCATCGCCTGCAGCTGCTGCAGCTCCTGCTGCAGTCGATCCACCTCCTGCTGGGCCTGCGATGTTGAAGCGTGCTGCAACCCTTCCTCCTCCTCGTGCTGCTGCTGCTGCTGCTGCTGTTCACCTGTGCCAGCGTCACCTGCTGCTGCTGCTGTATCTCCTTCAGGCTTCACTTCTGCAAAGCCTGCTGCTGCTAGCAGGCCATTGCGCAGCGCTGGCCGTTGCTGCTGCTGCTGCTGCTCGGCCAGCTCCTGCTGCCGCTTGCGCAGCGAAGCCTGCAGCATCTGCACTTGGGAAACAGACAGCTGCTGCTGCTGCTGCTGGGATTGGGCCATCTTGCTTGACTGGCCCTTACCGCTCTGCATGCCTGTCTTTGGCTGCTTAGCAGCAGGCTCCCCCGCACCCTCACCATCTGCTGCTGCTCCCTGCTGCTGCAGCTTCAGCTGCTGCATGCGCTCCGGCCGCCCCTTGAGCAACCACGTCAGCAGCTGCAGCCGTCCTTGACCGGACATGTTGCCAACGCGCATGCCAGGTGGAAGCCGCTTGACTGGCGGTCTGCGAGGCGCCTGCAGCTGCGACCGTACCTGCTGCTGCTGCTGCTGCTGTGGTGGCAGTGGAGGTAGCTGATACGGGAGCCATGCCGGCTGCTGCTGGAGCTGCTGCAGCTTCTGCACTTTCATGCCAGTAGGCAACGGCAGGCTCGGAACTGCGTGCAGCACCCGCTGCTGCTGCTGCTTTGGCTTCTGCTGGGTGAGCAGATGCGACCCAGGGCCCAAAGTCTGCTGCTTGCTTGGTGTGTGCTGCCGCTGCACTTGCACCTGCTGCACTGGCGGCGTCTGCTGCTGCTGCTGCTGACGTGGTGGTGTAACTACAGTGGAAGACGAGCGTGGGGAGGTCCACATGTTGGTGCCGCGGCCTGGGCTGGCACTTGCTGGTGTCTGCTTCAATCGCTTTGCTGGCTGCTGCTCCTCGTTCTCCTCTTGCTGCTGCTGCTGCTGCTCGTCTGGGGAGCCATCTCTATCCCGCTTTGCAATGAAAGGCGACTGATGCACGACGGCAGCAACCATTCCTGCTGCTGCTGTGCCAGGCGCAGCAGCAGCGCCTGTTGCTGCTGGAAGCCCTTGCTGCTGCTCCTGTGGCGGCCTGCCTTCCTGCAAGCTGCTGCTGCTGCTGGTACTGCCGGGCCGTCCACTAGATTGCTGCTGCTGCTGCACACGCTGATCCACCGCTCCGTTGGTACCAGGCACAAACGCATCTGGCTCTGCTGCTGCTGCTGCTGTTGGCGCTGACACTGCAGGACCGTTGGTTGTGATGCGCCTGTTGGCGTTCGCGCCAGCAGCAGAATCTACAACACCAGCTCCTGTGGCAGCCTGCTGCTGCTGCTCATAGTAAGCGCGTGGCTTGGCCTGTATCCTGGTGCGTCCCCATGTTATCTTGCCGCTTTCTGTGCCTGACACAGGTTCCTGCGGCGGCTGCTCGTTGAGATGCAGCAGCTCTGCTAGCTCCTCTGCCTCTGGCAAATCTTGTCGGTCAGCTGGCCACATGAATGTAACTGCTGCTGCTTTGTGATAGTGAGGTGGGAAGCGCTGCGTATGTGTGCGGTCTTGCAGGACGAGTTCGCTGCTGAGGGTGCGCGCATACGAAGTGTAGCTGGCAATGAACACGCCGTGGCGCTGCATGTAGAGGTCAAAGAGGGCTGGTAGGCATACGTAGAGTAAGGAGTTTCCCTGCAGGACAGCAGGACAGAACGTGGGCAAGGTGCATGCAAGGAGCGGTGGGTGAAGTAGCTTTAGGCTGTGGGGTGCGGTGCTAGTATTCGTTGTGAAGTGCGCTGCTATTGCTGTTGCTGAGGAGTTGCTGGTGCTAGCTGACGTGTAGCGCTGAGAATCAACAGCTGAGTGCTGCTACACGTTGATGCAATGTTACTGCAGCGGGATCAGAGCGCCTGCTGCAGATGTCTGAAACAATAAGACCACAAGACAGTGGGTCCCGGCGGGGTATGCTCCTGCTGTCTGCTTGCATCTTTGCAGGCATGCCAGTGCTGCCATACCGCTGTAACACGGCCTCGTAAGCCCACGGAACATGCCAACACTGCCATGGCTGCACTTGAGATGGTAGACCATAGCTTTGTTGTTGAGGTGAACACAGACTGATGCTGAAGGTGTTGTGCATGCATGCAGGGCAGTCAGCCATGCTGCCAGGCAAGCTACATAGTACAAGAGACTGGTATTCAAAGTGCGCTGCCATCGATGCTCGCTGCACAGCATCCCGCGCCCTTCACGCTTCAAATTCAAGACCCTCGGCTGGTGCTCACCCTGTGCACTACATGCTTGACGAGCCCACCCCGCGCGACCAGCGCCTTACAGACATCTAGTGTGTGCTTATTTGCTTCCGCTGCTCGCGACCTGTTCATGGCTGCAGGTGTGGCTGATGCCGAAGCAGGTGCTGTTCATCATCCTCTCGCGACAGCATAACAACTCATGCCGAAAGGATGCGCATCACGCTAGTGAACCTGCAGCTACCCGTCGGTGCTGGAACAGTGCTCTGCACAGCCTCAGGCTGGCCACAGGGTTCAGCTGCCAGTAGACCTACGCTCGTCCATGGCGCACGCAAGCCCGTTCTTTCTGACTGCCTATGATGATCTGCACTCAAAAAAAAGGATCGTGACGGTCCGGGGCTGTCAGCCTTGAAATGGAACTGCGAAGGGCCCAAGCGAAGCAGATCTGCTCCACGCGCACGATGACACAGCGCGATCCTCAGCCTCCTGTCCTAGGACATTCTTGAGCTCTCAATCAATCACTAGTGCCCCAAGAATGGACGGCATTCGGATCACGACGGCACTGCTGTTGCTGTTCCGAACAGCAGGATGCTGCCGCAGGCAGGCTGCCGAGCCCGCCATGCATGATGACGATGTCAGACCGTTCACCTCCCGGTGTTGTAGTACAACGATTGCTGTATGCCCCGACATCATGCTATCGGCTGCAAGATTAGCGCTGCAACTGAGGCAGGATACTGACCTGATACCATACTAACCATCAACACATCGCTAGCACAGCAGCTGGCTGCTTGTAAAGGTTTGCATTTTTCATATCATGGCTGCTTCCTTCGCAAGACTTTCAGCACATGCGCCTGCCAGGGCCTTGTGCAACATGCTGAAAGCAAAGTACCCACTGCTACTAGCAAGCCTAAGCTGCAAGGATCCGTCTGCACTGTGATTCACCGTACGATAGCGTTATTACCGTCAGCAGTCGTTCAAAGGCTCGAATAAGCAAGCAGCAGCACCAGACAACAAAGCACAGATGCACAGAACAGGGGGACTCAGAACACTGCCTTCACTCAAGGCAGCAACGGAAAGACTCCGAACCCGGCCAGGGCGCGTGCAACATTCCTGCACAACAGCACAGACACCCACGCACGTACTCACAGCAAAAAGACATGGTGTGGCCAGGCAACCTCACCACAAACGCTGAACAATGAGAAAGAGCAGGGACGCTGGGACGTCTCCAGTACAGAACACAGCTGTACATACCCAACGGCCCCTGACGGTGCCAAAAAGCCCCATGACCAAACAGCAGAGGACATGTTTGACCGTCTGTATTGATCAAGGCCCTTGACAATTCTTCTCTCTCACTCGCTCAGCATCACAAGCCCACGTCTTTTTGAGTCTCATGCACGACCCAGCCAAAAACTGCTCGGCTTCACGCAGCCGAGCAACACAGGCAGGACAGCATAGGACAGCACACTTTCTGTGGAGATCCCTGTCCATTGCAGAACACACACCAGGGGCAAATTTTGACCTAATCTACCACATGACAAAGACGTAGTGACACACTGGCCGGGTCTGAACCCCCTGTCAGATCTGTACATGTTATAACGCACAAAAGGATGCTGACGGTGCGGCTGTGAATGATACACACAGTCATGAACAAGCGTACATTGAAGTGATACCTGAACCTCCCGGTGTCATGTAACGATGTTGCCAAAATTGTTTGTGCACGACAGGGGTTGTGTGTGGTTTCTTTGCAAGTCAGAACAGCAACACACCTAAACCTGCAAATGAAGATCCCCTAGATAACCACACGCGGCCAACCCCTACCTACAAGCCGACCTAAACCTGCGACAATACTGCAGCAGAAAGTAGGCCAACATTGCTCAAGCAACATCAGCACGCACGCTGTGTACATACAACATGCAAGGCATGTACTTTGGTGCGATGATTGAGACACCGAGGGCCCAAATGCCAAGCCCCCCCGCACAATGCATGCTTATTCCACGCGTGCAACACCACACGCCGCTGCTGATGTGCGCACAACCATTTGGCACGCTCAGGTGCTAGCTGGCCGGCACACTCAGCAGTTCTGCACCGCCACATCCATTCTAATTGCAACAGCCGCTCAACATAACGTATCCGAAAACAGTTCCGCTCCCTTTCCGTAAAACCAACAAAATCACTGGAGTATACACAAGTGCGTCAAACGCCCCCGTGGCGAACAATGCAAGCAAATGAATGTATGGTGGGGGGCACGCACATGCGTGCTGTGCAGCAACCAATTATGGGGTGAGCATTCTCACACAAAGAGCTTTCTTCCTTAACATGCAAGACACCAGCAGCAGCGCCGCTTCACAAAAATGCGGCGCCGCGCGGATGAAGCAAGCTCTCTGTTCCGTAGGCACCGACTCCCAAGGCGCAACACACAACACCCGCTGCCCGTACGCGTTTTTGTCGCAACAAACTGTCATGTTGTTATAATGATTTGTTATAACAAATGAGTCCGGGCAAGAGTGCAAGTGCAATGTACAGCGCCGAAAGAGCCCCTGCCTCAATCCCTGTAACGCCCACTGCCCACTGATGGTTGCTGACACAGCGACTCAGCTCCTGCCAGCAGTTTAATCCCAGGCGCTCTGCTGGCCGCCGTCTGCGGAACAAACAGCAGCAGCAGCAAAGAGAGACAACCAGGTCAGTAAACGAACCACACTGAAGTAAGGCTGACGTGACTGGCATCATTGCTGCTTTAGTGCAACACGAGGCTGTCTGCTGCTGCTTGCAGGACTGCCACAGAACAGCTGTCACCACTGCAACAGAACATTAAGCCGCAAAGCTGCATCCTCTGCTACACTGACAAGTTACACAATGCTATTGGCATGCAACCCTGACACTACCTCCCTTCTCCTTGCGGCATTGCTGCTGTTGCAACGCTGCTATTGCAACAGCATATGCAAGCGCAAATGTGCTGCAGCCATACTGTGCAGTTGCTGCTGCTATTGATGCGGCTGCTGCTGTTGCTGCAAGCTCGGTGTACTCACAGCCGCCACCACCGTAGCCACCACCGCCATAGCCGCCACCACCGCCACCTGCAACACCAACAGCAACGCCACAAGCAAGTGTCAGCAACCTGCGTCGCTCTGCAGCACACATACCAACAAGGAGCATGCACAATGCACCAGTTGCTGTTCTTCTGGACACAAGCAGCAGCGCAGGTCGTGTGATAATACATGTTATAACACAGTCACATGGTGCGCACTGCAACTTACTGTAGCCACCACCACCGCCGCCGTAGCCGCCGCCACCACCACCACCGGCACCACCGCCATAGCCACCGCTGTAGCCACCGTGACGCTGGTGAGAGTCTGCAGACGCCACGCAGCAGCAGCAGCAGACAAGAGCATGCAGGAAAGTTCAGTGCAAAGACACATAATTGTGTTATGTATAACAACCCCAATGTTGCGCTGGTGAGAGTCTGCTGCAGCAACGCAGCAGCAGCAGACGAGAGCATGCAGAAGACAGGTCAGTGATTCAGCATCACCAATACTGCATAGCTGGCGTACTCATCCAGAGAACACAGCTGTAGATACTGCTGTTTGACAAGCCCAACAGGCATGCCACCCGCAGGTGCTGCTCTGAAAATCCAGAAGAGCGCACACAGACATGCATGGCTGGACATGCTGCAACAACTGCCGAGCCACTGCCAGCCACCACGTCCCCAAAAGCAGCAGCCAAAATCAATATTCCACACCATTGCATACTATAAGCATCTATTTGAAGAGCCCTCACCAAACACTCACAGTTGTTGTGCCCGCCAAAGTCCTTGCGGAAGTCGCGGCCTCCGAAGCGGCCGCCACCAACAAGCCAGCATATCACGTGCGACTGCTGCTCTGACAATGCACAATTGCGCAAACAAACATGCATGGCTGGAAATGCTGCAACAACTGCCAGCCGCCGCGTTGCCACTCACAGTTGTTGTGCCCGCCAAAGTCCTTGCGGAAGTCGCGGCCTCCGAAGCGGCCGCCACCGCGACGGCTCTTGGTGCCGTACGGTGCGTGGCGTGACGCAATGTTGGCCAGCCAGCCGGGCACCTCCTGGCCTGTCTCAGACAGCACCTCCTGCATTGACCTGCACAGCGAAAGACAGTGCGCGAAAAAGGGGTTTGAAATCAAGATGACAATGTAGACCAACAGGGTGCTGCAGCCAGCCAGGCACCTCCTGGCCTGTCTCAGACAGCACCTGGAGTGCCCTGCATCATTACGCAAGCACAAAGCACAAGGGCAACATCAGTGTCAGCAGCATAACAATGTCATACAGGTACACACGTGTCGACACCAAGCTGCTGTACCCCACCTGCCAGCCCCTAAAGCAGTAGCAGCCAAGTTGCAACAAGTTGGCATCACAGCAAGCACCCACCTGGCCAGGCCAAAGTCGTCATCGGTGAAGAAGGCGGTTGCCAGGCCCCAAAGCAGCTGAAACCAACTACCATGGCCCATAGGCCATAGCAACCATGTTTAACATATCAACCTCACAGCAACAAGGCTTTTTTTGCTTTTCAGCACCCACCTGGCCAGGCCAAAGTCGTCATCGGTAAAGAAGGCGGTTGCCAGGCCCTTCTTTCCTGCACGGCCGGTACGACCGATGCGGTGCACGTAGTCGTCGATGTCCTTGGGCAGGTCGTAGTTGATCACGTGCGTCACGTGGGGGATGTCCAGACCACGCGCTGCCACGTCAGTTGCAACCAGGATGCGGCACTTGCCGCTGCGGAACGCGCGCAGCGCCTGCAGATACAGCAGGAACACCAGTAGTTGCTGAGTGTGTAGACAGCAGACGCGAGAAGAAAAGGCACAATCAAGGCACAAACAAGCCACGTCAGTGGCAACTAGGATGCAGCACTTGCCGCTGCGGAACACGCGCAGCGCCTGCAGTACAAAGACAAGGCAGAAGCTGATCAGCCAACCAGCCACACGTTGCTGCCTACGATAGTACGAGCCTTCGAATTCTGCTCCGCTCCCGCGGACACTCCACAGAGCTACACATTTGACCCCCGCAAAGCCACAGCACCACATACTTTGCATAGATGGACCCACCCAAACCATAGATGTACACTAGCCGCAACAGCCGCTCACCATCTCGCGCTCTGCCTGGCACTTGTCACCGTGGATGCTGGTGGCTGGCAGGTTCTGGCGCAGCAGGTAATCCTCCAGCTGATCAGCTAACCAGCCACACGCTGCTGCCTACTATAGAACCAGCCTTCGGATTCTGCTCCGCTCCCGCGGACACTCCACAGAGCTACACATTTCGACCCTCGCAAAGCCACAGCGACACATAATTTGCATAGACGGACCCACCCAAACCACAGATGTACACTAGCAGCGACTTGCGCTCACCATCTCGCGCTCTGCCTGGCTCTTGTCACCGTGATAATGGTGGCCGGCAGGTTCTGGCGCACCTATAACCATCAATCATGCTCATCTCAAATGCACTAGACCACTAACCATCTCACGCTCTGCCTGGCTCTTGTCACCGTGAATGCTGGTGGCCGGCAGGTTCTGGCGCATCTATAACAAGCATGCATGCTCATATCAAAGGCATTCTACCCTAACACGTGCTCACCATCTCACGCTCTGCCTGGCTCTTGTCACCGTGGATGCTGGTGGCCGGCAGGTTCTGGCGCAGCAGGTAGTCTTCCAGCTGATCCGCGCCCCTCTTGGTCTCCACAAACACCAGTGTGAGGCCCTCAACGGTGTTGACGCAGTCGAGCACAGTCTCGCGCTTCTGGTCCTGTTGCACGTACTCCACATGCTGCGCAATCAGGTCGGTGGAGGAACCCACGCGGCCCACCTGCAAGGGCAGAAACAAGAGAGCAGCGGGTGTGAGTTGTTGTGCATGGCAGTCTAATATCTCGCGCTTCTGGTCCTGCTGCACCTACTCCACATGCTGCACAATCAGGTCGGTGGAGGAACCCACGCGGCCGACCTGCGAGGGCAGAGGCAGGAAGCAGCAAGTGTCGAATGTTGCGCATGGCAGTGCAATACGGTCCTGCTGCACGTACTCCACGTGCTGCGCGATCAGGTCGGTGGAGGTACCCACGCGGCCGACCTGCAGAATACACGCACAGCAATGAGTAGAGGTAGTGAATGGTGGGCAGTGGATACAGCCACATGTACCCAGTTCCCACTATAAAGTACTTCTCATCCTTCTACTATCACTTTATCACGTTATCACCGAACATAAGCATCACTTTTATCATCGACCGTAACCATCAACTACTGCTACGATCCTCCTGAAGAGCCACTCACTGTGAGGAAGATGTAGTCGTGCAGGAAGTCTGCTGGATCTCCTTGGGGAAGGTGGCAAGAGAGATGCTGCAGCAAACCCCAGGACCACAACCAAACGCATCCGCTGCCCACTAATCACTACTGTTCATCTAGTATCATTACAGATCACTAGCATAAAGCACTCACTGTGAGGAAGATGTAGTCGTGCAGGAAGTCTGCTGCCAGGCGCTGGATCTCCTTGGGGAAGGTGGC
>CADDIJ020000396.1:0-12712 GCA_902809745.2 Tetradesmus lagerheimii | reverse complement strand
TGACAGGATGCATGTGTAACTCGTCAAGTAACCTAAACTCATCACGGGCTAGGAGCAACAGCGTCTAAGGCGTCATCTACAGGGACATAACCCTCAGGCTGAATTTGCACACTTTGATGGTCAGGGGACAACCCCAGCAACACTGAGCGATACAACCACATCTGATAAACCACCACAGCCAAGCCCTCTTGATCCTCACAGTCTAGAATGCGCGGCACCAACTCGTTAGCATAGCGATCTACAGTACCCGCAGGATGGAACACACTAGGGCAGGCACCGCGCAAGTGGTCATATGCAGGGCATTCTAGCAGAAAGTGTTTGAGATCCTCCACATTGTCATAGGTCCCAGTCCGGGCGTGCACGCGTGTGCGCCAAACTGCTCGGCTAGCTGCAACAGGATTAGCACACGAGCACAGTCTACACAACCGCTGCTGCCTGGGCACCCGAGGGCGGGCATGTCTACCCAGCTGCACCTCCAACTGTGCAGCCCCAGTGCGAAGCCGTGCAAGGCACTGCAACACCCGGAACGGCAAGCATAATTGCATGTATTGAGGTTGTGTGTTGCGGTCAAAAGCAGCATCAGCCTCCATAGGATGCACCCAGGCAGCATGTGTGCACATAGTAACATGATTGCTTGGTGCTGTTCTTGGGTCAGCATCCTCCGCACCTGCATCGGCCCACCCCTGCTTAACCAAGCGTGCAAGGGCAGCAGACACGGCTGTAGCATGCAACTCAAGCCCACATACACTTGCAGCCGTCACCCCAGGCCCACGCCATGCAGCCTGCTGTATAACACCAAGGCGTTGCATAGTGTGCAGCAGATAGTATGTCCAGCAAGTTTTGCAACCACTCAATGCTAACTCCACATCCGACACCCACGCAACCCGCGCAAGACGATCAACGGGCATGGCCCTAAGGCGTTCCCACCAGCGCGCCGCCAGCACAACCCAATGGTGCTGAACAGGCGAGCGGTGAAGATCGCGCATCAGCACATCAATGCTGGAGCGTTGCCCAGCCCCAGTCATGTAGCGAAGGAATGACACATGCACCTTGTCAGCTGCAGACATGCGCCACCCTGTGCGCCTGAACAAGCCTGTATGGCACAACTCGGGGCCCCACACATGAGATGCGTATGACATAACAGGCTCAACCATGATGTCAAACATGCGGCACTTCATGTCGTATTGTGTGATGCGTTGCTTACGGAAGCGGCCCAAGAGGGTATGCATGGCCTTGAGCCCAGACGCTGCCAAAGCATCAACTGCCGGCTGCAGACCTTTGGTCTCATGCAACACTGCACCAAGGTATGTGTAGCTGCTCTGAATGCTCAGGGGCTGACCAGCATACGTGAACGCAGTTGAGCGCGGGCGTGGCACACGTTTGCCACGGAACACCACCACACACGTCTTCTTAGGCTGCATGTTGACTTCCATGCCAGTGATCTCACAAAACAACTGCAAGCAATCCAACAAGCATTGCGCGTCTGCCGGCGACTCAGCAATCAAGCAGCCGTCATCCGCATAGAGCAAATCAGGCACATGAAGAGAGCCAACCTTGGGTCCAAGAGGAGCAGAAGCCCCACCTGGAACAGGCTTGCCTCTAATTGTGATCAACTCGTGCAGCATCTCAATAAACAACCCAAACAGCAGCGGGCTCAGCTCACTTCCTTGCTTAGTACCAAGGCACGTATCAATAGGGTCACCCAATTTGCCATTCACAGACACCTGTAGCTGGATGGTGTCATATAGACGCTCCAATAGAGACAAGAAGCGGCCATGGATGCCAAGCTGCCTGCAACGTGCCAACAACAAGTCTCTAGGAACCGTGTCAAAAGCTTTCTTAAAATCTATGAACACAACATACAACTTCTTACGCTGGTGGCGGGCCCTGTTAATGAGATGCGTAAGGGTGAACAACGCATCAATTGTGCCATGTTCTTTGCGAAAACCACACTGTGTAACAGCACGCACACCTAGGCTCTCCATAGTTGGGTCTAGGCGGAGGTGCATGAGGCGGTCAACCACACGACTATAAATGCTAGACACACTAATGCCTCTATACATGTCCCTGTTGTTGGGCTCACTAGCCTGCCCTGATTTGGGCACCGGAATCAGCTT
This sequence comes from Tetradesmus lagerheimii, assembly GCA_902809745.2. Taxonomy (NCBI): domain Eukaryota; kingdom Viridiplantae; phylum Chlorophyta; class Chlorophyceae; order Sphaeropleales; family Scenedesmaceae; genus Tetradesmus; species Tetradesmus lagerheimii. The sequence goes on along the minus strand of CADDIJ020000396.1, from coordinate 10,595 downwards.
GCACAATTGCAGAACACGCGGCCACGTTGTTGGGGTGATGTTAGCTGCAGTAATCTGCCGCACCACCCATGCCACACAACGCAGCAGCGGCTCAAAGACGTAGCCCTGGCGGCGAGGTGCATCACCAGGTCCAGAGGTTGAGCGCGGCTGGCCAGGCGCACCATCAGCTAGAGCCTCATGCACTTCCTCAGCAGGGAAGCGCAGCAACTCACATGTCAAGTTTTGCAAGTCTGCCGCTTTGCCAGATGGCAGGGAGCACATCACATCAACAATTTCCGCAAATCTAAACTTATCATTCAGGTGGTTGAATGCAGACGGCGGGTGCTGATGCACTGCCGCCAGCTGAGAGCGCAAGGCCGCAGCCTCAGGCGACAGCGGCGGCCGCTGTGTTGGATGTGCCATTATGTCAGAAAACCAAGCCGTCCAATCATCTACATCATCAAGAGGGCAAGACACACCACGCTTGTCCAAAAACACACGCCAAAAATCGCGTTGCTCCTCACTAAAGTACGACTGCAGGAGCTGCAGCTGGCACTGCTGGGCGTGCTGAAACTTTTTGCGGCGCACAACACGTTTGTAAGCACGGCGTGCCACCAGCATTGCTGCACGCAGAGTTGCATCCCCAGCACCCCCATACTCCCCACCACGCGAAGCATGCCAGGCCTTCCACGCGCCATCAAATGCCTGAGAGAGGCGCTGACACTCATCATCAAACCACGGCTGAGTGCGCTGCGGGCGTGAAGCTGCCACAACAGATGACGGTGGGTCACACTCAGCACCACAAAGCTGCATGAGTTGCGTCAATTCCTCCAGTGCGCCGCTAACATCAACTGTACCAGCACGCATGCGCTGAAGCAAAGACTCAAATCGCGCCTTATTGCGCTGCAAAGCACCAATGTAGCGCTCACTGTTGTCCGCTGTCGGCCGGCACGCCCGAGGTCTAGACTCCCTGCTACGCCGCCGACCAGCAGTGGTCAACCCATGCTGGCTTGCGGGCGGCGCGGTGCGGCGGCTCCGCCCTGCTGTCCTAGATGCAGGCTGCACGTTACGCAACTCTTCAGGCTGGGCCAGGTGCCGCACAACAGCCAGGCACAAGAACAACGCACAATGATCACTCGACGTAGAAGGAGCAAAGGGTAGCACCTCAAAGTTCCGCACACTTGCAAACAAGGATGCAGACACCATGCTTAGATCAACCACACTTTGGCCCAGCATGTGACCCGCCGCGTCCAGCGCATAGTACGTGCATGCACCTGTATCATCACCCGGGGCGCGGCCGTTCAGAACCACTGAGCACGCTGAGCGCAAGCAGTGCATGAGCGCCGCAGCACGGTCAGAGTGCACAACAACATCACAAGAAGCCCGAGGGCCGGGTATGCCTGCATATTCTTGCAGCATGGCCGTGGTAAGGCCAGGCATGTGGGGAGGTACGCACAGCTCGCCGTCTGTGGGCACATCATCACGCATGCAACCAATACGGATGTTCAAGTCGCCAAGCACCACGTGGCGGTAACCACGGGCATGAGCAGACACCAACCCATCTGCAAGAACCCCAACAGGGTTCGTGTGCAGGGCACCTGCTTGGTACTGCCGGGAGCCAGCAGGGCTAAAGTAAACGCACGCCACCATTAGTTTATATGCTGGAACCTCCACCCAAACAATGCCAGCACGGGCATCCGTGGTAACAGAAACACCAGCGCTGCCAAACACAGGCGAGGTCTGGCGCAATAACACTGTGATGCCTCCCGACGGGCGGCCAGGCCCGCCTCTATGCGCCCGCACACAATGGAAAGCCTGATAGCCAGGCACACTCAGCTCATCACACGTGTCAGCAGTACAAAATGTTTCTACAAATGCATAAATGTCACAGTTAGGGTTTGCCGCAACTGCCGAAGCCACCCGAGCCACTGCCTGCCCACACACATTCTGACCATAGAATCTCACAACATGCCCAGCCCCTGCCCCGCTCAACCTGCCACGCTAGCACCCCCACCATTGCCTGCTGCTGCTGCCCCCCGTGGCGACTGACGGGGAGGTGGCGGCGGCGGGGGCACAGCCACCCACTGCCCGCTGCTGCTAGCCCCACCAGCCTGCCACCGCTGCAAGGTAAGGCCCCTCCACCGCACCTGGTCGCCATTGGCAAGCAGCGACTTGCGCACCCCCTGCAGAGCCTTACGCTGCTCCTTCTGCTGCTGTGTCAGCTTGGCCTCCACATAAACGCGCAGGCCCGCGCGCCGCAGGTTGCCGCGCATGCGGCCGCCCAGATAGGTGTCCTGCAAGCTAGCCGTAGCCAGGGTCACCTCAAAGACGCCAAGAGGCTGCCTGCTAGCTGCTGCCCTGCTGCTGCTGCCTGCCCCTGCACTGCCACCCGCATCCCTGCCGCTGCCGCCAGCCGCAGCCCTGTTGCCAGCAGTGCTTGCCCCGCCACCTGACTGACCCTGCCCGCTGCTGCTGTTACGCGGCTCATAGACCAGCCGAGCGCTGATGAAGCTGCATTTGGCTATGCCACCACACCCAGCCAGGTGCTCAACAAGCTGGTCCGGGTGCATGTTAGCAGGTGCATGCGCAACCACAGTGACGGCGCCGCCCTGCTTGTCAAGCTGCTGCTTTAGCGCCTGCACAGCAGAGTGCAGCTGGCCGCTGATCACCTGCTGCGCCTCATACTTCTGCTCGAGCGCAGCAGAAGCAGCGCGTTGCTGCTGCAGCTGCTCCTGCAGTCCTGCTACTGCCTCAGTGCTGTCCCACATGCGCGCCTGGCCGCGCGCTGATGCAACATCCTGCACACCCATGGCTGACAGGAAACTGCGATACTGCTCTGCAGCTGCTGCAGCAGCTTGCACCGTGGCCTGCTGCTGCTCCAACCGCTCTGTCATTGCCGCCAGCTGCTGCGAGAGATCAACAAGCTGAGGCTCCAGGGTAGCACACAGGGCTGCGGCATTAGTCTGCCCAAGGGCAGCAGCGGAGCTCACGCTGCTGCGCTCAAGGCTGGCTAGCTTCTGCTTGAGCTCGGCATTTTCTGCTGTAAGCTGCTGCACCTTCTGGTCCAAGGCGTCCAGGCGCCGTAGGTCCGCACGCTGCTGCAGTGCACCAAGCACTGGCTGCTGTTGCTGGCCAGGCTGTTGCTGCTGCTGTTGCTGTTGCCCTGCAGGAGGTTGTTGATCCTGCTGCTGCGCTGCCTCAGCATCTGCCCCGTAGTTGACAGTGCCACGTGTGACTGGCCTTGGCTTAGCAGCAGCTGCTAGGGCCCGGCGACCCGTCCTAGCTGGTGATTTCTTGGTCATGCTACGAACGGCGCCCACAGGCCGCGCGAGACCCTGCTAACCGTCTGATTAACTATTAATTTGAAATTATAATCCATTAACTATTCTAAAGACGGCAAACGTGCTGACTGCAACCGAGCACCCGATATTTGCTGTCCTGCAATGAAGCTGTGCAGGTAGCATAGGGGAATTTGATATATATATATATATTCACCAATTTTTTTAGCACACCTTGCATGAGCATGTGCTGCTTCAATCAATCAGCTGGCCAAATTTAGCATGAGTTGGCAGCAGCAAAGGCAAGTGAACAAGCTTTTGTGTGCCATGACATGCGCAACAGGCTCCCCTGCAGAGGAGCATACACTAACGCCTGCGGAGATGCAGTGTAACACTAAGCAGTAAGAACGGGTGAGCAGCACAACTGCTGCATACTGGTTGTACAGGGCAAGGCAGGACGCAGGTCACAGTCCTTGACGCTGGGCACACAGAGATACTTTGAAGGCACAAAAGTTACTATGCAACACGTAGGCGGCAGTATACGAGCGTTAAACAAGAACACATACACAAGATAAGTAGTTCATGATGAGCAGGCCACTGCGCACAGAGGTTCTCTGCGAAGGCGGCTGTCACTGCAGGGAACCACACTGAGCTGGGCAGCAACGGCAGCAGCAGCAACAGCAGGCGCAACAGCAGCAGCAGCAACAGCAGCAGCAACAGCAGCAGCAGCAGCAGCAGGCACGTCAGCAGCAACAGCAGCAGCAGCAGCAGCAGCGTGTAACTGCTGCTACAGCAGCAGGAACGCCGTTGCTGCACGAGAGCCAGAACGGCTTTCGTCCCAAGCGCAGCTGTGCTGACCACCAGAGTGTGCTCAGTGAGGTGTTGGGTGGGAGGAAAGCTGAGGGGAAGGATTCTTATGTGCTGTTTGTTGACACCTATAAGGCTTTCCCAACAGTGTGGCTTGATGGGCTCTTTCAAAAGCTGTGGGACAAGGGTGTGCGTGGAAAGATGTTCCGTGTACTCTACAACTTGTATCAGGGTGCACGCCGTGTGGTGTCTCACGAAGGTCATGTCACTGAGAGCTTCACATGTGACCTTAGTTTGCATGAGGGCGATGTTATTTCCCCCACACTGTACCTGTACTTCATTGATGATCTGCTGCATGAGGTGCATGCAAAGCACCCTGGAATCACCCTTATGGGCCCTTGTGACGAACCTGCTGGTCGGGTTGTGGCAGCCATGCAGGCTGATGACTTTGTTGCTGTGTGCGGATCTCTGGCTGAGGTTCAGGCTGTGGCTGCAACAGTTTATGAATACAGTTGTAAGTGGCGGTTCAAGCTGAATAGCTTGAAGTCTGCTGTCATGCATGTCTCACCAGCTAGACAGCCAAGCCAGTTGGCTGATTCTGGCATCGTTTGGAATGGTGTGCCTGTGCCTGTTGTATCAGAGTACTGCTACCTTGGCCTGTGGTTCAACAATGCCTGCAACTGGAATACGCACTTTGAGAAGATGTTGGCAAAAGTGCATCGTGTGAAAGGTGGGCTCATGCCAGTTTGGAAGAGCCGGCTCATCAGCGTGGAAGTAAAGCGTATCATTCTGCTTACATGCGTTCGCCCGATTGTTGAATATGGCAGTGAGGTCTGGTTTCCGTCAACTGCAAGGCAACTGCAACAGATTGACAAAGTGCAGACTGACATCATCAGGTGCTCAATGCGTTGTGGCAAGGAGCGCCCTTGCACTTCACTTGTTCTGGCTGAATGGGGTGTGAAGCCATTGCACATGTGGCTTCATCAGAGGGCGATGGAGTATTACTTTAGGGTTCAGCGTATGCAGAACTGTCGGTTGCCACATCAGGTGTTTCAGCTGAGTGGAAGCGCCCTAGTGGTGCTGTTGCGGTGACACCTTGGCATAAGTATGTGCAGAGTTTGCTTTGCAAGTATGGTGTGGATGTTGAGGCGGCGGCTGATCGAGCTAATGCGTGCAAGAATCACATCAACCGTCAGGTCAGGAAGCTGCATGCAGACAGAATTGTTTGTGAATCGCTGCAGCACTCTACTTTGAGCCGTTACATCACGCATGTGCACCCTACACATGCTGATACCATGCGTTTTAAAAGGGCTAGGCCCTTTTTGTGTTCTGGTGCGCCAACGCGTGGTATTGAGTTGCTGATGCGTGTTCGAATGGGCTATCTTTGCGTGCATGAGCGTACCAGTCGTTATGGTGGCAGCAGAGCTGATTCTAACACAGCATGTCCTGCTTGTGGTCAGGGTGTTGAGTCTTTGTCACATCTGATGTTTGACTGTCCCGCTACTTCTGCTCAGAGGGATACTATGCTTGATGAAATTCGGTCTGTTTTGCGTGATGTTGCTGGCGGCACTGAAAAATTGCGCAATGTGTTGTCGTTGACTGATGCATCCACTAAGTTGTTGCGTTTTGTTTCTGATGATATTTGGGGTAGTAGGGGGGTGTGCCGAGTGATATCTAGGAGCATTGCTGAGTATCTTGTCCAAGCTTGGGATGTCCGTAATATTTGCAAACACAATGGAGCAGTGCTCCCTCTTTCTTCCGCTCCTGAGGGGCGCGGGGCCGATGGCGTTGATGCTATGGCTTAATGGGTAACATGATGATGATGATGAGCTGGGCGCTACAGGCATTTGGGCGTTAAGTGCTGCTGCAAGTATCAGTAGTCAAGCTCAGCTTGTCAAGTTGACAAAGCAGTTGCTGTAAAGACAAAGGTAAAAGGGACTGGACAGCTGGAAGCAGTCATCCCCCCCCCCCCAATAAGCCTGCAGGAAAACAAGTAATTCAAAAATAGGGGGTGGGTTGACAATGCACTAAAATGGCAGCACGCGTCGTCAAGCTGTGCAGGAATTGCTTTCATATCCGTTTCACCAGCCGATGATTCGCTGCACAGAAGGCATGTGCCTTTTTTGCTGTCAGTCTACAGGCAGCTGACTCAGCGGCGGCTCCCCCCTGTGATCCTGCATGAGTGCTGGGTGTCGGCTTCACTACGTGGTATTACTGTGATCCAGCCTGCAGCTCATACTGTAATCTATGAGGCACCTTGCTGCACCAATGTGCCACCGCCGCACACAGCACCCCTTACAGCACCCTCTACCGCAGCTGCAGCCCAGCCGCACTGCGACTCAGTCGGGCCTCCACATCTGCAGCAGCCGCGGCCAGGAAGCAAAAATCACTCATAGCAGTACAGCTCTCAGTCTGCGTTTATGCAGAGCCAGCAGCTTTCCTGCAGCTGCTGCGTCAAGGGAAGCTCGGCACGCATTACCTGCTGCACTGTGGGATGGTTTGTTCAAAAGCAGCCCTCACAAACGATGGTGTAATGCTCCCAGACCTCAGCTGAATCAGCATATAGTTGAAGAGCGGGGCGAAATGTACACCCTTGACGACGTTGTGGCTGCCGAGAGATACAATAGTAGTCGTAGGATCAGGTGTCTGTGGAGCTTGAGCTGGTGTAAAGTCCCTGTGCACGGACAGTAGCCATCAACGCGACGGACTTCGCCACGCGAAAATGCCACTTCGAAACCATTTGAATGGTTGCCATCGCCAATGCGCGCTTGCTGGTCAGCGCCCAGCAAGCTCGCGAGCCACAGTTTCACTACCATTCCTCGCTCTGTGCATAGGTCGCCGATTCTGTTTTTAAAGGTACCTTGTTCCCTGTTACTGGTGCCGCTCGTGCTCAGCAACCCCGCAGCTGGCAGCTTCCGCTTGAGTGGCACTAGTACTGGAGCTCCAACCACACACGCTGAAGTGCAGGCCACGGTTTGCACTGTTTGCTACACTGCGGCTAATCACAAGCGAATTCAGCAAAATCAACGAGCTCGTGTTAACCAGCGCTGTGCTTCTATTCTACTAGTGCTGCTTGCATCAGCAAGCAGCAGCACCAGCAGCAGCACCAGCAGCAGCGTTAGTGTCAGTAGGCACAGCAAGGAGAAGGGTCCACAAGAGTGCCAATTGACCCCTGCAGAAAATTGCACCAACAGAAACTAGTTGTTTCATACGTTACATATATGCTTTTAGTTTTGCCACGCGCTGTGTGCATCCTTTTCATTCTCCGCTGTTTGATTTTTTCAATAGTTCTCCCAAATACACCCCCTTAAAAAACAAATCTCTCCCCCCCAAACCACTGACGTGGACGCGGCGTTCGCACTGGCCGCCAGTTACCAACACCGCACAACTGCGCAGACTAGCGATAGCTTTGCAATTGTAGAGACAAAATATTTAAAGCTACTACAAGCCTTGTGCAATGGTACCCAGACACACGCGGCTAGCCGACAGCTGCTGAGACGGCAGCAGGACTGGACTGTCCAGAGCCAAGTCGGCTCTCAGAGCATAGGGCCTACGCTATTACAAACGCATAGGGCTAGAAAACACAGTCCAAAAACTATGGACACGCATGGCGACAATAGCCATGACGGACTACGGTGAACTCAACGCAGTACACAGCCATCGCCAAGCCGGCTTCAGAGGCAAGATCGACGCATGAAGAGGTGGAGAACCTGGAAATGGCACTAGAAGACGCAATGCTCGCAAAAAATATATCTACCTGCTGCAGAGTGACTTCTCAGAAGCCTGCGACACAGTAAACCACAACAAGCTGATCCAAGTTCTCCGTGCACTGGGATATCCCCGGGATGCAGTGAGAGTAATGAGTGATTTGTACAGCGGGGCGACAACAGTGGTACGTACACTGTACGGCGACGCGGACCCCATCCCGATTCAAAGAGGCACACTCCAAGGCGACAGCCTTTCACCATACGTGTTCATATGAACAGGATGCATCCTGTGTATGGAACCTCCGATGCGCTGGCTGAAAGTAGGTGGGCGCGGATACCAGTTCAAGACAATATCTGACCTGCAAGGTAAGGTACAACACCAGATGGAAGACTGCACATATGCAGATGACTTGAACATTCTCACAACATCAATCAGTGACCTGGCTAGGCAAGCAAACAAACTGACAGCATATATGCCTACTGGGCACAACGGATAGTGAACATGGACAAAAACTCTGCCACAGCAGCACTGCACTGTAGTGATTCAAACAAGCCGTACGGCCGAACCTCTGTAACAAATAGAATCAAGGGCAGGAACACAAACAAGACACCCAGGTACAAGTGCACAAGCCGAAAGAGCCATTCAGATACCTGGGGATTTACATCACCATGGATTTGCAATCAAGAGCGCAATATCAGCACATGCTACAGCTAGTGATAAACAAGCATTGCAATCTGCAGCGCTCGTGGCTATCACCGAGGCAGAAAATGCGGGTTCTGAACACCTCCCATCCTATCATATGGTACACTTTTTTTAGTTGCACCATACACCAGGCACCAGCTCACTGCGCTGGACACGCTGCTCACAGCTGCAGCACATGGCAGCCAAGGCAGCACATGGCTTGCCGAAATGCACATCCACACCCTTTGCGCACAACGACGTAGAAAGCGGCAAAAGCAGATGAAAACCCCGTCAAAAAAAAGAGAAAAATATCCACATGGCCATGCACTTGCGCCAACTAGCAGTACTACAGACAGCTAACAGTGCGGAAAGGTTGGTGCTGATACAGGACAGCAGCACGCTGCAGCTGGATGATGTACACACGGCAATCAGGGTATTTTTAACCTGAATGCTAAACGAAGAGCTGTCACTAGACAGTCAAAACCTCAACAAACTGTCCGGATCGACTTGATGCATCAATATCCACGGAAGCAGTGCGACGCATCGCTCACAGCAGCAAACATCAGGGCAGCGCCAGACTGGGACGCCAGCACAGCAGCATGCGAGCAGCTAGGCCAGAAGCGCAGGCATACCAACCTCTTCACATGATGGGACATCTTCAAAAACATTCCCATCCCAGAGTTCCATGCCTCACATGGCTTCTACGACGAACTCACACAACAGCTGGCTGACTACACACTGTAGCCACTGCTTCCAAGATGGCCAGGATGGCCAGGATGGCCGCTGCAGACCCCTGAGACACCCTTCCCATCATGGCAAGGATGGCTAGAACGGTCAGGATGGCCAGGACGGCCAGGATGGCCAGGATGACCACTGCAGGTTTGAAACCCTCGCCTGCACGCATCACCTAACCCTAACCTACACGCTAATACCTAAAACAAACCCCGCACCCTAAAACATAAACCCTAAAACCTCGCCTACATGCATCACCCAAACCCTTGAGGCCTAGCTAGACCACTGTTGGCCCGTGCTTCGCTGAGGTGGTTGCTAGATGTTCTGCTTGAATCAGCATGCTGTAGCGCAACTGCAGCACTCGCCCGCTAATCATCTGCTGTGCCCTATAGGAATAGGAATAGGAACTACGCAACAGTGCTTTGGTGGGCTCTGTGCGTAAGTTTATGGGCCAAGGCAGCCGAAGCGACTATCAGCGATCCAGGGCCGTTACTCTCTAAGAGCAACCCCCGGCACGCGCGGTTTTTCCGCTAGGATAGTCGGGTCATCTGGTGTCACGCCTTGTCGGCGGGTCCTTTGGCAACTAAGGTCTTCTATAGCGATTCGACGTAGGCCGTAGTTGTATAGAAGGCTCAGTTAGTTACCAAGGGAAAGGCTTCACACAATAGACGAGGCTACGAGGACTTGAGAGGTCGGATGGAAAGACTTCTTGAGTGAATACTTCTTGTTGAGTGAGGAGAGGCCCCCTCTATTTATAGCCTTGGCGAAAACCTACAACGCCTCCTCAACTGCCTACAATTGGAACATTCTGGACCAAGGAAGCTTCTAGACAATCCTAGAACATACTACTTTCGGAAACATCTACATCCTTCCGGAGACTTCTAGAACTTCGGGAACATCTGGAACCTTCTGGAAACATCCAGAAACTTCCGGTTCCTTCAACCTTACACTTCCGGAGACTTCTAGAACTTCGGGAACATCTGGAACCTTCTGGAAACATCCAGAACCTTCTAGAACCTTCTAGAAACTTCCGGTTCCTTCAACCTTACATCATGCCCCCTCCCCAAGGAGCAACGTCCTCGTTGCTTACCCATCAGCCACGTCGACGCACCTGCCTGCGTGTGCTGCGGGTAGCCACCTCCTGCTCTGGGGTCGCATGATGAGAAGCTTCATACTCATCTATCAAGCTCTGCTCAATGTTGCTTGCTGGCTCCCATGAATCATCCTCTGGGCCACAATTGAGCCAACGGATCAAGTACTTGATAATCCAGCGCCGGCCGACTCGCTCACGCCGCTTGTCAAGGAGCTTGTCTACCAGCCACTGGTCGTCATCAGGGTACACGAGCACGGGTGCAGAGTGTCCTTTGTGGTCTGGGAACTGCGCATCTTCCTTCCATGGCCGGAGTAAGC
>CADDIJ020000395.1:0-36597 GCA_902809745.2 Tetradesmus lagerheimii | reverse complement strand
AGGGCACAACCCACCGGTTGTCAACGGTCACACCTGCCCTAGTAATGAAAGTGATGCTGTTGTCAGGACGGGCATATAGTGGGTAACTGTCACCGGCATCGACCGTTTGCTCTTGAAATTCCTTGGGGTAGTTCTTAGAGCATTGGCCATCCACCATGCACGGTGTGGTTGGGCCCAAAATGCCACATGGGCCATGCAGCATGCAACTGGTGACAGTCTGGTACAGCTCAGGCTCCTGTGCATGGTCGGGCAACTGTGCACACACTGCCAAATCATAGTCATCTACAGTCCTCAACTTGTCATCATGATGCAATATGATCAAGATGTGTGCATGAGGCAGGCCGCGCTTCTGGAACTCTACAACATAAATCTCACCAACAACACGCCCAAACACACCCTTCTTCCTGAAATCATCAAGCAACTCATCTAACTTAATCCTAAATACACGGTTGATTATATCAGGCCGGTCATTTGGCTTCTGTCCAGGCCTGAGCTCGTGTGTGATCTTGATCCAGTTGGGGTTGCATGTTTTAGTAATGAACAAACTGGGTTTGCCCAGGTCCCTAACAATGGCCATAGCATCTTGATAGCACTGTGCCATATGCCGTGGACCACCAACAAAGGATGAGGGCAAAATGACACACCTGCCAAGGCTATCAACTGCAGTGTCACCACCGTCAAGGGCATCAGCCAAGCCCCTATAAACATCAGCACGCAGCTCACTTTGATGGGTTTTAATGTAGTGCAACTTGTCACTCTTTATCTTGCTGTACTGGTCCACCAACCACTCTTGAAACAAACGGTTGGCACACACCATAAGAAAGTTATCAGCCACCTGACGGTCATGAGCAATATATGCTGCATACTCACGCGGGGTCAAGAACTGCTGACGGGCACTGGTGCGGCCACCTACCCTGGGGCCAGCACGCAGTTTCTTGTGGTACCCTGGCTCTCCCCTGGGATGCAGCAACACAAAATGCAACGGGTCATATGCAGCATTCAGCTCATCAATAGACTGTGGGTTGCCAGCAGCTGTCTGCACCCTAATGCTCCTGCCCAAAGTTGGTTCAGCACCATCCCCTGGCATGAGGCCTGCCACTTCATTAGCAGTTGGTGCATTATAACGCCTAAGATCTGGTGTGCCCTCCACAGTAATCACCAGGTCATACTGTGGCAGGCCGTTGGGGTCCATCTGCATGACTTGCTTAAATCGCTGTACGTACTGGTTGTTATTATGCAACATTTGTTGCAACGACCTCAAGGTCTGGTCTGTGACACCATTTGAGTTGGAGCCAGGCTGCAGGTTCAATGCTTGCAACCTCCTTGCGACCTGGAGGTCTTCATTGTCAATGATGTACAGCTGCGCAAACTTGGCCGGTTCTAAGGGATTGGGCTGGAGTGTAGGCAACATGTGGTATATGCCACCGGTGATTGCCAACATTGAGATCCCTTGCTGTGGTGAAGCAATCTTGATGCCAGAAGCCATCTGCAAAAGAGAGTTGTATTTGCGGATGTTGGCTTGAAACTGCTTGGCCTCCGGGTCTGTGTTGGGATCTGCAGTCATCAATCTGCGGAGTGGCTCAGGGGCTGGCTGGGGAAACAGGTTGCTGACACTCCGGCCCTTGCCATGCATACAACAAAGCATGCCGCCGGTGCCATCCCTTTTCACCTCTTGTGGCCAAAGTTTAGCATCACATGCAACACATGTGCTGCTCCTTTGTCCAATGTCATGGTAGGCTGGGGTTGCATTGGGGTCAAGTGCAGCTTTGTACAATGGGTGATTGACAACCTACTGCAAGTCACCACGCCGTGCAGGTGGTGGCTGTTGCTGTGCAGGTGGTGGCTGTTGCCGTGGAGGCCGTGGTTGCTGCCCTGCAGGTGGTGGCTGCTGCCCTGCAGGTGCACGGTGCTGCCCTGATGCAGGTGCTGGAGGCGGAGGTTGCTGCTGCTGCTGCTGTTGCTGCTGCTGCCAAAATGCTTGCAATGCAGTCCAAATTGGCCCAAGAGATGTGATTGCGCTGTTGAAGCCAACACCAAGAGCAGGGTGGCACATCTGGTTTAGAAACATGCTCATGGCCACAGGTTGAAAGTTTGCCGCCAGTCCGGACAACAGGTACGGAACACCACACATCATTGCTCCCAGACCTACAGTCAAGGCATCAGGGCAGCAGTGCAGGGGAAGATAAGTCACATGCAAATAGGAGTAACATGTATGTTGTGCCATGGCAGCTGCTGGTTTGGTGGTACACTATCCCTCCAGGCTGCCACAGGCACTGCTTTAGTAGCAAAGCAGTAGCAATCAGTAGCTGCAATCCCGCACACGCAACAGCATTCTCACCTGCAAACGCTCCTTGTGCATTGGGAGCTGCTGGTGCTGGAGTGATTCCTTGGCCAGAGGTGATAAAGTGGCACAGGTTTTGCAACTGCAACTGCTGCTGCTGCTGAAACAGCATCTGCTGCTGCAGCTGCTGCTGTTACTGCTGGCGCAAACGATCTGCAAGGCCTTGTGCGTAAGCCGCATTGTAAGCAGCTGACAAATCCACGTTGCGCCAGGCATTTGGAGCAGCGGCTGGCTGTGAAGTACCTGCAGGTGCTGCTGCAGGCTGCGACACTGCCGGCTGAGACGTGGCAGGCTGACTCCCCTGGGAAGAACCCTGGCTGAGTAGGAGCCGCAAAAAGCCACCTGGAGGTACGACATCTGCCATCGCACCCTGCTACGGAGCCGTGATGGGTGCTGCCTGGAAGGGTGGTTGAGGCTGTGGACCACCAGCAGCTGCCCTGCTGCTTGGCCCTGCACCGTCATGCTGCTGATTCTGCATGCCAGAATTATGGGAAGGCTGTTGGCGCTGCTGCCGCCGACACACGTCCACTGCTTGCTGCCAAGCACTGCGGCACCTGTCCTGCATCGCCGCTGGCCTGGCTGGCTCCTCCTCCCTGCCACGATCAGGCGAAGCCAGGGCCCCTACAAACAAAGCAATAACCAAACAACAAACGGACATCAGGTCACGGCTGGCCTGGCTGGCTCCTCCTCCCTGCCACGATCAGGCGAAGCCAGGGCCCCTGCTGCAATGGTGCCAGGAGTTGATCAATATATAATGTGATGTTGAAGTCAAATCCAGGGAACGATATTCTGCTGCGATCTGCTGCCTACCCTCCTCCTCAGCCAAAGCTCGAGTCCTTTCCCTGGCTGCTCTCCTCTGGCTGTCCAATTAATATATAGATGATGGATTACGAGCGGCGCAACTTCGCTGCAGCAGCGACCCATCAACCAGTGTTCTCACCACACCACCTGCTGCTGCTGTACTGCTGCAACCCAGCCTGCACAACAGCTGCTCCACCACCAACCGGTGTAATTTGCTACTGCTGGCTATCATTGCAGTGCTATGGAAAACAGTTAGCAGACCTTGTTGGTATATAAAGTGTGCAAACTGCTACCTCAGGCATTTTGATTTCAGTTTTGAGCAGACAGCTACATGACCGAAGTTGTGAGGTATCACTTTGCCCATTTAGCTGACCCTGTTGTATATATGTAGTGTGCAAACTGCTACCTCAGGCATTTCGCTTTCAGTTTTGAGCAGACAGCTACATGACCGAAGTTGTGAGGTATCACATTTGCCATTTAGCAGACCTTGCTGGTATATAAAGTGTGCAAACTGCTAACTCAGGCATTTTGATTTCAGTTTTGAGCAGACAGCTACATGACCACAATAGCAGCTCTTACCTGTTGACCTCTCAAAGCTGTTGCCCAAGAACTTGGCTCCAGCAAGAGCGGCGTTGACCATGCTTGGGGTGGCCTCGTCAAAGCTGGCAACGTGCTGCAGCCCCCCATATGGCAGGGTGAAGCCCATGGCATTGTTGGGAGTGCGCTGGGTGCCAGTGATGCTGGCCTCACCAATGCTACTGCTACTGTTGCTGCTCCTGCCCCTGCCCCTGCACTGCTGCTGTTGTTGCTGCTTTCACCGCCACTGCTGCTGCTGCTGCCTTCACTGCCGCTGCTGCTTGCAGCACTGCTGGAGGCACTGCCAGCCCCATGCTGCTGCTTGACAATGGGCTCTGCTGGTGACACTGGCTGCAGGTAGGTGAGCACAGCAAAGACCAGCGCAGTTATGCTGGCCAGGCACAGGCCACTGCAAGCTGCAGGCAGGATATCATGGTACTCAGGGGCGCCAAAATCCATAAACCCTTTTGCACGGTAGTACACTGCACTGAAGCCAGTTCCTAGGGTTGCCTGGAACTGCGCCAGCAGCCCGCTGAGACCCAGCAGCCACACATGCGGCTCACCCTCCAGCCCAGGCATGGAGCTGTGGTCCCAGGTGCCCCGCGCTGTCTCTGCCTGGTGTGAGCCCAGGTACAGGTGATGCGCCGTTGCCAGCAGAGCCTGCGCAGCCTGCCGTGCCCGGAATGCTGCGCTGGTGGTTGCGTACTGCCCCCCGCTGGTAAGCCTGAATGGATGGAACCACAGCGGGTCGCCGCGCTCCTTGAGGGCCAGCTGTTGATCACTGCAGGCAGGGCATGGGAACACAGTACAGCAAGCGCTCAGTCAGCGGCATGAAAAGGCAAGTGAACTTGGCTGGACTGCCGCTGATGCAGGATTGTCGCATGCCAAGCTGGCAGTCAAGCATCCTTCAGAACACATCGGCACATGCAGCATTCAGCAATCTGGTGTAGCTTGGGGATGGTGCTTACTTGATATCCTTCAGTGCAGACAGCAGTTCTGCCTCCAGGGAAAGGACCTTCTCCACTGTGTTGTTGAAGCTGACTGGCATGGCTTTGTACTGAGGTTTTGAGGTGCCTGCCACTGCTGCTGCTGCCTTCTTGCTGCTGCCAGGAGGGCGGCCACCCTGCAACAGCACACAAACACACATGCAGCCATACTGTAATGACTAGAATTAGGCAGGTAGTCACTGTCTGTTGCTTGCTTGCCCCCAAAAAGGGTTCTGAAAGCAAAACCTGAGGAAGCAAAAATCCTCTGTATATTACACAAGGCATGTTTTTTGGGGGTGTTGTGCTACCTCAGAGATTTGGACTTGAAAGTGCCTGATCAGTTGAAAGCAAAGCCTGAGGTATGCGCCAAGGCGCAGCACACGTCTGTGCTAGCAGTGCAAGCCCTTTGCATGTTCAGTAGGTTGTGCATTTGCAGAGCTTCTGCAAGCTGTCCTGGTATGCACACACAATGAGCAGGCCACTGTTGGCATTTTACCTTGCAGTTCCACCATGCTTCCATCAAGCGGGTGATGGTCCTAGAGTTGGCAGGGAAAGCCAGGTCAACCTGCAACAAAATTCACAGTGTGAGCTTGTGCAATGGCCTCAGCAGCTGAGAACTGTTGACACTCCCAACTCACCTGCAGCTGCTGAATCCTGCCATCAGCCTTGAACTCAATGTGTCGCTTGCAGCTGCCCAACTCCTCTGATGGCAGGGCTAGAGTGCGCCCCAGCCACAGCGCCAGCCTGAACTCATGTATCAACTGTGGGTGGGTCAGCAGCAGCACATTCAACAGGCTCAGAGCTGATGCCAGCAAGACCTTACTTACCTGGTCCTGTACATAGCTGGGGTTGAGCTCCAGCAACATGCCTGCAGCAAAGCTTGTGCACACCATAGACTCCCACTGCTGCAGGTCACTGTTTACAATCAGCTCAAAGACATCTACTCCAGCGTGGCCACCCCGCTGCTGTAGGCGCCTCAGAGCAGCCTGCTGGACTGCACTGCTTATGCTGCTGCTGCCAGGCAACCGTTGCAGAGGCTGCATGTGCCTGCCTAGATGTACTGATATAGGAAAAAACCCTTTCAGACACTCTGTTTTGTGCAGCGGTCACATCTTGAGGATCTGTTGCTGAGGTGAGGCTGCTGCTGACAGACAAAGAGCAGACGGGCGCGTTCAGCACATCTGCAGCCACACGAGGCATGCATAACAGGCAAACGGGTGTTGAACATTCGTACATCACCTTGAACACCGGGGAGCTTCTGCACAGCACGCAGCATCGGTGTGCTGCTACTACTTGCTGCTGCTGCTGCTTGCTGCTTGTGGTTTCCTGGCTGCTGCTGGTTTACTACAGTTGCAGAATTCACTAAGTTAGCGTACTTCAGAGCTTTGCAGGTTGCATCGCTACCTTTCACACGACAACACAGGATGCGTTTGATGTCTTCGGTCTGTGGCCGTCGCAGTTCGATCCCCTGTTCAAAAGTCATTGTAATACTTCTAAAATTTGCTTCAACGTGTTCCAGATGCAACAGGTAAGTCCAGACTGCACCACCATCTTGAGCCCTAGCACTGGTAAGGAGGCCCAGCAATGGTACAGTGTACTACTGAAGCACCACACATCTAGGCACACATCCAGGCAGGATGGCAGGCTACATAAGCTATCATGTGCTGCTTACACCCAGCAGTACACCTGCCAGATGTCATGAAACACTCCTCCTTTCCTGTGGGAATCCTGCAGCTGCAAGTGCAAAGTCTCTGAACCTGCATGCTGCTGCTGGAAGTCAGCAAAGATGGCAGCAAACCTGTCTGCTGCTGCCTGATGCTGCGCTCCTGCAGCTGTGACAGGGTACTGCTGCTGAGGCTGGTAGGAATTGGCACCCAAACACAACGTAAATTGCCCACACATGCAGTGGAAATGGGCACCAGCTTCTGTGGCTTCGCCCCACACCATACTGGCGCCCCCCTGGACCCCCCGTGAGCTTTTTGCGGCCAAAAAATAACAAAGTGCGGAACCAGGCGTCATTCGCGCGGTGATCCTGCTTGTGAGCCGCGTTTTAGACCCTTGGCTGAACCGCACTGTGCCCGTTGTTCTGTACATGACTGAAGCATGGGGAGAGCATGCCCCTGTCTTCAGCACGTGTCACACAATTGAACATCTGCATTGCCTTGCAACGCACTGGCACAGCACCTAAGCACCTTCAGCATTCCTGCGTGGCTCACCTGTGCAAAACTCTCGCAGGCGCCCAAAAGCTGTTCAAGAGCATTGTTGAAAACGGTTGAGCGCATTAGTGAGGCCATAGAGCTGCGCGTTGTCATTCGAGGCAACCTAGGTCCTGCCCGTGTGTGATTGCAGCACGTGCTGTGTGTGCCCACCAAGCAGTGTTTTGCTAGGACACAATAACAGCATGCTGATGGAGCAGTGTCACAAGGCAGGCTGGAACACACTTCTAAACACACTCAACACATTTCTAACATTCCTGGCACTCCTGCACCATCACCCTGCATGCTTCTGTGTGCTGCATGCCCGGCACAGTGGCATTGTGCGCTCCTTCATGCAGCAACCCTACTTTGACCCTTTGCTGAACATCGCCCAGCCTGTGTGTCCCTCGCATGTACTCTTCATGGCTCCCGCCTGGCTTATCCCTCGCCCTGCCCTTGTTGTTTGCCTGCATGGCTCCCTCTTTGCTGCCTCGCAACTTCATTATCAACAGCAGCAGGTGCGCAGCAGCAGCAGCATGGTCCTGCATGTGAAGGTGCTTGTGGCAAGGCTGCACCGCCGCAATGCTGCTCAACAGCTGTGCAGCCCTTTTTGTCACTGATGAGCATAAGCACTTCATATAAATGTCTGCAACCTCATCCAAGGGGTGAACTGTGCACTCACCTGAGCGTGCGGATGAGACGTTGCTCGTACAGGGTACCCAGACAGGCCGACACATGGTTGTGTCCTTGGCCTGGTGCACTGCTGGTATTGAGTGCCTCGCTTTGACAACCATTATGTGTCCGTCTCATGCTTGCTGCATGCATACAGTTATGCTCATTGCATGCAAATCAATGTTGACCTGTGCTGCCCTGCTCTGCTGTGCTTCTGCGCATGTACATGCACCATCAACTGCCATTTCTTGGCGGCCTGTGCTTCGCCACCACAACAGCACCAGGTGAGCGTTGGTGTTGCATGCATGGGTGAAATGTTAGCATGCAGCAGCAGCATGTGGTGCATGCCAGCAGTTGCTGCAAGCTCTTCTGCAGGAGTACTTGCTGGTCTCATGGAAAGAGTTGCTGCAGTCTGAATTGCCACAGCAGCACGGAGTAGTCTATGAATCTTTTGAATATGCAAGCTGGGTTATCACATGCTGCGCGTGTCCACCAAGCAGCGCTTTGCTAGGGCGTAATTTACTATTTGCTTGTAAAGCAGTGTCATTGGGCATGCTTGAGCACTTCCACAATACCAAGCAGCCCCTGCATGCTCATGTGTGCTACATGCCACTGTGCTGTCATGCTGCACACGCGGCAGCAGCGACAACCACTGCTTGCAGATCAGACCTACTGAGTGTGATTTGTGCTGATGAATCTAAAACTGTGCCAACTGTCCTAATTCTACTGACTTGAGCTTTCTCTGTTGTTGTTATTTCACTACTTGTGCTAGGCCCACCAGAGCTTGACCTCACCCAGATTCATCACGACCTGGTGAAGATGAATGCCTTTTTGGAGCCCTACAGCCTCGCCATGCAGCCAAAGCAGGTGGGGATTTGATTCTGGGCTCCAGTCAACAGCATGGATGCTCACTGGCTTTGTTGCCTCAAGTGGCTGCTTTACACTTCTCTGTTGCATGTGTGTGTCTCATGCATGTGTGCTTGTAGCCAGAGTAAGTACAGTTGATTGTACCACTGTCAGACGTAGACCAAGCTGTGAGTGGTGACACGGTTGTTGCTGGCCATGCTGTGCAGACATGGCGCTCTCGTCTCTTCCACGGCATTGGCCGAGACCAAGCTAAGAAAGCACAGTAACGTGTTTAATGGCCGATTACAGGTGTACTGCTTTGGCTTGCCTGACTACATCGGGGCAGAGATGATATCTTCGCGTTGGAGGGTGTCGGTGGCGTTGTACTGCCAAGTGGTGGCTTTTTTGGTGGCACCCATAGTGCTGATGAGGGTGCTCAGCAGCTGGTCAGGAGTTGTTAGCTATGCAGTGGCCGTTGCAGCAGCAGTTGTGTGGTGGCTGGGTGTTGTTCGAGACCATCAGAAAGATGATCTCAAGTACCTGCAGGGCCACATCAGTGTGGTTGCCAAGCATGTGGAGAACCTACATGCTTTGGTTCAGCATTTAGGGCAGGCCTCGGTTTCTAGCGAAGCAACATCATTGTGTGGTGAAGCAACTGCGATCTGCAGAAGTTTTCAGGATCTGCTCGCCAAGCTGCAGCAGCGGGAGAGCCGCATTTGCAGGCGCTTCCACAACCTTCCAGTATTTATGTGAGCGGCATGCCTTGCCAACAGCAGATGATGGCGCATGCGCATGCACAGGCACAAGGCAGGGACTTGTGCAAAGGACTTGTGGACAACCACAAACTCCTTGCACCCTTTTGTGTATGGACGTGCTTGCTCATGCTTGATCATCCCGGATGATCTCAAGCTCTCCACCCTTACTTGTATGGTGATTGTAACGGCCGTGCAGCAGCCGTTCATATAAATCCTAGTGGGTAGACATCGTCTTTTGGAGGTCCCGTTACAGATGGTAGCTGAGACAGCCCTCGTGGAGCGTAGCTTACTCGTTAAGCTATCCGGCTCACAATCCTGGTTCGGCCCAGGCACGAGTTCGAAGTGACAGCAGTACTGCTGACACACCGCATATAATCGGCTATGCTGCGGCCAATCGCTTACTGCGTAGTGGCCCTGGCGTGTGGCATTGTATGATGGTTGTTCGTGATAAGAAACCAGATGCGCCTGTAACTGTTGGCGCAGTTGATGGCACTGCTGTGCCTGCTGCTGCTGCTGACGGTTTACCCACACACGCTGATTTGCTTGCTCCAGAGCAAGTTCAAAACATCGTTTCCTCTTTCTCAGAGGTGTTTACGGAAGAACCGCCATTCTGAGGTTCTCAAATCGAGCTAGACATAGAGGTCATTCCTTTCGAGGGTGACAAGCCGATCTTACGGCCTATGTTCCGGTACAGTCCGCTAAAAATGGAAGAGAGTAATCATGACTCCATCGCTGTCTTTGTGGACAGGCTGTCTAAGATGGTGCACCTTGCGCCTTGCCGCAAGGATATCACTGCTGAACAGTTCGCGGATATCTTCCTCGATGCTGTTGTCAAGCATCATGGCGTGCCTGATGAACTGGTGTCTGATAGAGGTTCTATCTGGACTAGCAAGTTCTGGAAGTGCCTGCGTGGCACCCTTGGTGTCTCCGCTTCCATGAGTACTGCCTATCACCCGCAGAGTGATGGCAATACAGAGTGTGTGAATCGCATCATGGAGGACATGCTGCGTCATTATGTTGACCCTTCGCAGTCCAATTGGGTGAAGCTGCTGCCGTTAGTTGAGTTTGCAATCAATGATTCCTGGCAGGAATCTGTGCAAGCAGTACCTTTCGTACTGAACTACGGCAGGCGCCCACATCTACCCTTAGACAAGCTCTTGAGGGGGGAAGGACGCCTTGATGTTCCAGACTGTGTTTCTGCTACTGATCGCGCAGAATCCATTTTGACTGCTGTCAAAAGCGCTAAAGCTGCGTTGCATGCTGCTCAGCAGCGGCAGGCAGTTGCTGCTAACAGGCGGCGGCGTGAAATGAACATTGCAGTAGGTGACTCAGTTTTCCTGAGCACTGCGAACATCAAGCTGAAGTTCAAAGGATCACCTAAGCTACTGCCTAGGTGGATCGGTCCTTTCAAAGTGCTGGAGCAGATTAATCCAGTCGCCTATCGGCTAGAGCTGCCAAGTAATCTCAAGGTACACAACGTGTTCCATATCTCGTTGCTCAAACCAGTTTCTCCTGGTACCTCCACAGTGGCTCTTCCGCCACCAACCATGATCGATGGTGAAATGGAGTATGAGGTAGAGCAGATTGAGAGCCACAGGTTTGTGGGTCATGGCAAGCTACAGTTTCTTGTGAAGTGGCTTGGCTATGGTGTTGAGCACAACACCTGGGAGTCACAAGCCAATTGTGCTAATTGCCCAGAGAACGTCTCTGAGAACTGGTCTGCTGTGCAGTCCCAGTCTGGCATACGCTTAGTCGCAGCACCACACAAGAAACAACGCAAGAACAAGCGCTCAGCACAGGCTGCTGCTTTGCCAACTGTTAATGCTGCTATACGCAAGTGTCGTCGCAAATCATCTCTTAGTGATGTGCTACTGCTTGCTGATTGTCATTTTGCCTCTGGCATGTTCTTGGTGAACTTCTCGTGACATTACTGTCTTTTCAGACATAGCTGCATGCTACCTGTCTAATCTAAGTACATTGTTGTACTTCTGTTGAGTTTGGTCTGTACGCCCGTAACGGCCAGGACTGTATCTCGTCGATGGAGAAAGCACGTGATGTGACCTGCCCTCTAGTGCACTACGCGGACTCCACTCAACTCGACTTGTAGATTTGAGGGAATTCTCAACATAAATCCCCGGTTGTATGCGCGCCTGTAAGGCTGTTGGTTAATAGCTGGGCTGCGTGCCATAAGCTGCTTGCTGTACTGGCTGTGTTATCAGCGCAGTTGTCCTGAGCGTTGCTCATTGCCAACTTGGTCTCTTATCAGCGTATTGACTGAGGACAGTCAAAGTTCCTGATGGCGGAGGCCTGTAACTATCCATGTAGTGGACGATTAGACATTACTCTTGTGACTCACACGTCCGTGTGAGACACGCGGCAGTCAATGTGATATTGTACTGCCATGTTAGAACTACGCGGGCCTTGCGACGTAGGCGGTCTACAACAGCTTACGCTGGGCCTCAGGCTGATCATTGGTTAACAAACCTTTTTTTAGAAGAATTTGTTACAAGCCACCATACCCCGGTGGAGGGCCGCGAGACCACGGAGCCAGTCTGGTGACCCTCCGCGACGCGCTTTTCAGCGCCTACGTCGCAATACTACCATCGCCGCCGCCAAGTATCTTCAGGCCTCGGCATTTTTCGACTCAGCGCCGCCAGAAAGTTCGACCCGACCAGGAATCGAACCCCCGCCTCATGGATGGCAAACGAACGCCATATCACTGCGCTAACCCACGTGTTTAACGTCCCGCCGGACGTTAACATAGATAGATAGAGGGGTTACACGGTGTGTTCATGCGGCATACGCCACCACAGACATTGCGCTCTTTGGCAATTGGGCTGCGGGCGCTGCCCCCGTTAGAGCATGTGGATGGAGACATGTGGGATCCTGGTCCTTGGTGTTGGCATGTGTAGCACTCAAGTGCAATACAGTCTTAAGATAGCATCAGCCTCTCCCTGACATCGCCTTTTGCGGTGTCGCTCACTACAATCCCCCACCGGATCGCTGGTTGACCTCAACACCCGGAGTGGCCGCCAACCCACTCGCGGACTGTTTGAGATCGCAAGCCCACGTCAGGACTCTGAAGATACGAGACGCCCCCTAACCCGGGCTCGAACCATGTACCTCCCGTGCCAGGGGTCGGCCTGTGTAGCCTGGATCTTAAGACTGATGCTCTACCACTGAGCCACGGGAGCCTTCCAGCAATTTGACTAGCTGCCCAGATGTGCTTACTGCATACTTGCATCGCACTCAGACAGCACCTGCAGTCGGCGCACGCCGGCGCAGCAGTAAGCAGAAGCGACAGGCACGTGCATCTCAGCAGCCAGTGCACAGACGACACACACTAACCTTGAGTGGGCTGTCCTGCCTGCCCTGCACTTTGGTGCACAGTGAGTGCCCAGCGTTGCGCTCCGGCTCAGGCCCTGTTCCAGGCTAGTCCACCCACACCCCAGTCAACAGTCGCGCTTCCACCAGTCAGACACTTGGGTTTTACCCGGTGCACAGAGGGTGTGTGTGTGTCTGTTTGTACAGATGCGCTCTTGTAGCACTCAGGCCTTGCCTGACAGTATACAGGATCCTTGATCCTTGCTTGTTACAGTTGTATGCCGTACTCCTTTGTCGGGCCGACAAAGGTCCAGAGGGGGAGGTATGTAACAGGCAGCAAGGCAACAACAATCCCAGTTCAGGCCAAACAAAGCCATGTCAGGAGAAGCCTATGTGGCTAGGCAGGCCCCAGTTCAGCCCCAGACAGGGCCGAAGGCCCTGGCATGCGGTTCCGATCCTGGCTCTGGGCTTACCCGCAAGGGTTCAGGTCTGGCGTCAGGAGCCCAGTCGAGGAGCGGTGCTGGGCTTAATACGGATTGGAGGAGCATGCCGACAGTTCTCCCTTGCGTTCCCAGTGTACAGTAATGCTTGGCGCTACAGCATGCCCCGCTGTGGTCCAACCCGCTGGCTGCCTACAGAGAGTCATGGGACTGGTTTGGGCAACAGCGTGAGGTGGCAGTTGGGTTGGAATCTATTGTGGCACCAGGCCTTTTGTCTCTGCCTCGGCTGCGCTCAGCTGGCGAGGCTGTGTGGTTGTTGCATGAGTTGCACAGGGTGGATAGCTTGCCTGGGGAGTTGCGTGCTCGTCGGCATGCATATGGCAGGGAGGTCCATGGCCCTTGGCTGCACAGCCGGGGGCAGTATGCAGACAGGCAGTTAGCAATTGATCATGTGCAGCACCTTGTTGACAACTTGTACACAACTTGCCTCCTAGTTGGGTGGCAGCGGCGCGTGCAGAGTTGCATGCTTGCCTAGCTGTTGGTATCACCCCACCAATTGTTGATGGTGCTAGCCTAGCGTGGGTTAGGACTCGGTTGTGTGCTGGGCTTGGATGGAAGCAGGACAACGGTAGTGTGGTGTTGCCAGCAAAGCTCACGGTCAAGCTGGCCACTAGGTTGCAGTCTCTGCCTGCGCATGATGCTATCAGTGTCAGACATGCTGATTTTACTTTGCAAGTGATGGGTTTCGATGGTCAGCTTCCTGGTGGCCCTCCTCCGGCGAGCCCTCCAGCTGCCTGTGCTGTGTTGAAAAGGTGGTGGAAGTTGAAAGTGCCTAACACTTATAAGGAGACAGCATGGCGCCTAGCACTGAATGCATTCCCCACAGCGGCCCGCATGCAGCTGCCTGCAGCTACATGTGTTGCATGTGGTGCGGCAGTGCCGGATGCGGGCCATCACTTTTGGCAGTGTACAATAGCAGTTGCAATCCGTTCAGAGATTGAGCATCAGCTGACAGCTGCAGGCATGGCGCCCAATGGCGGGCGCGTTGCATGTTCTGCATTGTGGCTGGGGCGCTTGCCTCATGCAGGGATGCATAGGTTTGTGTGGGACATGGTGTGCCTGGTTGCCATTCATGCTATGAATATCGGGCGATGTGCAGCATGGTGTGTGTCTAGAAGTATGTCTGTAGCTGATGTGGTCAATGCAGTGGCTGTTAAAGCCGCCAAGGCAGCGTTTTGGAGTGCATTGGCTGAGTTTGCAGTTGTAGTGCTAGTGCCTGACTGGGCCAGAACAGCTGATTTGACACAGCAGCCTTTCATATCATGGCATGTGGTGCTGCAGCATGACACTGGACTGAGAGTGGTCAGACGCTAGGCCCATTCCCTGGCTGATTTAGCCTTGCGTGTTCCTACACATCCCTTATGCTGCTCACAAATCCTGCCTCGACCTATATCTCCTGAGTGCACTGTGGCTGTGGTGTTGGCAGTACTTCGTGTTGTGATGCCAAGCTACTCGTGCGCCTCCTATCTGTCCTATCTATCCTACGTATTTATCAAACGGAGACCATGTTTTTGATACTTATATACACACTCACTTTGTGTGTGCATTGCCATTCTATCGATCTCTG
Source organism: Tetradesmus lagerheimii (assembly GCA_902809745.2). Lineage (NCBI taxonomy): Eukaryota > Viridiplantae > Chlorophyta > Chlorophyceae > Sphaeropleales > Scenedesmaceae > Tetradesmus > Tetradesmus lagerheimii. The sequence continues at coordinate 22,034 of CADDIJ020000395.1, read as the reverse complement.
ACTACTATAATTCGGGTGTACAGTAGCGACGTAGTCGCGTTTTTTTGCACCGTGTAACATATCTATATCTATGCCACCACAGACACCTGGTAAAATAGGAAGCTGCAAGCAGCTCAGCTCGGGCTGTCACTCCGAGGTTTTAACCCCAGAAAAACTTCTGTGCGTAAGGTATGACATTGGTTATGCTAGCATAACCGTCTTCCTTACGACACGCAATTTGGCTGCACTCTGGGAATCTTCGGGCATGAATGCAGTATTCTAATCAGTGTTGGTGACAGCAGTCTATACGTTAACAAACCTCCTTTTGAGTATGCTTGCACAACGCGTCTTATACTCAGTGCCGTTACAGACGGTAGCTGAGACAACCCTCGTGAAGCATAGCTTACTCGTTAAGCTATCCGGCTCACAATCCTGGTTCGGCCCAGGCACGAGTTCGAACCTCACCCTAGGCGCATCGCGCGGTGGCCAATCCTCCTTTGGGGCGGGGAAGGATGTAACGGCCGTGCAGCAGCCGTTCATATAGCGAAATCCTAGTGGGTAGACATTGTCTTTTGGAGGTCCCGTTACAATGATGGTGTGGCCTGCGCCAACCCAACTTGCTGCAATCACCATCTCTCACTTCGCGCTTTCCCACACAGCCTGGATACAAGCCACCATCAAGCGCCGCTGCCCATGCTCTTCCAAGTATGCGGCCCATCTGAGCATGCCTGATTCTAACAACCAGGTCATCAGGGAGGCGGCCACAGTGGTCGACGCTGAGCACATCGCAACCTTTGCGCACGAGTCCCGCATTGAGTGGAGAGTGGGTCAAACCCAACAGGTGTGGATTGCGTTGTTTTTAAGTTATGCTTTCTTGGACATGTTGACATCAATACGGACGAGGCTTTTACTTGTGGGCGGTTGAGCATCAAGCACTTGATGCGGCCTGTAGCGGCAGACATACCACTTGCTCCTCATCCCACCCGTGCGCACATGGCATGCCAAGCTTGTTATCACATCCAACCTGCCAGCCTCAGCACGAGTGCTTTCCCCTCCGTATTCAAACGGTGTTATATCACACACACCTTGCCCAATCTTGGATGCAGGTTTCATTGCACTCTGGAGATGGAGACAGGCGGCGTGTTGTGAAAGCGAAGGTTGTTCTGATTGACTTTCGCAGCGACATCGTGATCCTCAAGGTAAAAAGTTGATGGGGTAGTTGTGGGGTGTAGCATGTTGTATCACATGTCATGCCAGCCATGTACGCACATCAGCCATCGACGCCGGGTGGGCGCGAAGATTCTGATGCATACAACCTCTGCAAGTGATAATGGCAATGTCTGAGAAGTTGTCCCGCACAAGTTTGATTTCGCCCCACCAAGTGATGTGGCCTGCTCCTGCGTTGTCGTTAGGTTGATGAAAAGCTGCTGGAAGCGCCGGTCCTGGATGCCGCCGTGTCGCCTGGTGATCGCTACTACCTTCACGGCCAGTCTACACAGGCACAGGCTGACAGCAGCTCCATCAGCCATGGGGTGATTGCTGCCACAGAGTTGGACGCACACTGCCACATACGTGGTGACATGCCCTCAGGCTATGGAGACTCGGGTGGGGGCTGCTTCTCCATTGAGACCGGCAAACTGATTGCTATAAACGTAGGCCGTGACGATGTTGCACACAAAGCTGTGTTGGTGCCTAGTGCAGTGATCCAGCACATTCTGGCGCAGTTGAAGAGCCCATAGATGGAGGACACTTGGTCTTGAAGCGCCAGCTTACGGCACTTGTTTTTGTCAAGCCTGCAGCAGCTATTTGTAAATGTGTACAACATATGTTGTGTTGGTATTACTGAGCCACATTGTGCAGGCACAGTGCAAATTGCTTTGGAGCAAATGCGCATGTATCATGTGGCCTTTGGGTGTTGGCAGCAGTGGGATTGCTTGTTGGCATTGCTGCAGCTTCCAGTGGCGCAGGCATAAACAACTAAGGGTTATGAAATGTGGTTGAGCTGTGCGCAATAGCCACGTGTGTGCGTGTTGGTGTTTGCCACTGCATGTCACTCGTGTTCTCCTCCATCAAGCAGGCTTTCCCTTAATGCGTGTTGTTGTTGCACATTTGCTACTGTTTCAAATGTGGTGTGGCGCTGGTTGATTAGCTTCTTGATTTTTCAAAAACTTTGATGGCATGTGCTTACTCCTTTGGGATGTATACATGTGTCTTAAATGATGGTCAAAACTTGAGTTGTTGGGCTAGCCAAGCTTGAATGCAGGTGTGACTCACTTGGTCGGACCAATGCAACAAAATGTTGATGTTATCAGGTATGCATCGCTTGGCACCCCCATTGCCGGGCACACCTTGTGGCACCTCTTTTCAATTAGTTAGTTAGTTAGTTACACAGCCTATAGTGTTGGTATCCTTGTCATACAAATTAGTGGTCATGAAGAGAGAAAGAAATTATATTTGTAATTGGGCATGCACTGGATTTCTGCTGCTATGGGGCCAAAACATAGGAGCCAGGTGAGTAGAGCTGGGGTATGGCTTTCTAAACAGGTGTTGAAAAACACCGACAATCCCAGACACTACTGGTCTCACCGAACTGACTATGGTTGGAGCCATAACATGGCCAGGTATGGGGGTGGAAACCAACCTAAAACCCACCATAACACCATATGTTATCCCGTTGGCACAGTCCTGGGCATCAATATTACTGACATTGTAGCACGATGTGGTTGGCAGGACCTGGGAATGACATACAGCGGCCTCACAGGGTGTGACATTCTCTCGCCACACACAGTACATTAAAATGCCCTTCTGATACATGATCACACACAAATAATTGACACAAAATGACAAGGTTCATCAACAAGGCCTTACACCATAAGGTTGCCCTCATTGGTCCCGCGTCCTGTGAGGACGGTACTCCGCAGCTTCCAAATCTCACACACAAAATCAGCTACTGCTCTCATGGCTGTCACAGCACCCGCGTCTTCGCGCTCGGCTCCAGCTGGCCGGGCAGGTTCATCATTGCCTAGGACATCATCTGTCAGCAAAACCCTCCAGGTATTGGCCGGTGGGCCTGCTTGAATAGCCGCCAGTGTGGCAGGCACAGTCTCTTGTAATTTGTTAAAAAGGGTGGTTCAGCAGCACGCCTCCTTCGCCGGCGGTTGGCTGCTCGCTGCCGCCGCCGCTGGTACTGTTGTTGCTGCTGCCTTGGCTGCTGCTGTTGACATTGCGGTTGTTCCCTTGTTGCTCCTGCCTCCTGTGCAGCTGCCTGCTGCTGTTCATATAGCAGCCCAATAGTCCAGCGCTGCATGCCGCCGAGTATGGTGAGCATGCCACGCACAAACACCTGCAAGGCACAGCACAGCAGCACCCACAACCAGGCCAGCAGACAGCTCTGCTGCCGCTGGCCCTGCTGCTGCTGCTGTTGGCGTTGCTGACGTTGCTGCTGTTGTTGCTGTGCTTGCTGCTGCTGACCCTGTTGCTGCTGGCCGTGCTCCTGTTGGCCCTGCTGCTGCTCCCCTGTAATGTGCTGGCCTGTTGTCAGAGTGGGCTGCCCCTGGGCCCTCCCCCCCCAAGGCTACTAGGCGTGCGTGCAGAGCAGCGGGGATGCTAGCAAATGATGGCAGCACATGTTTCTGCACTGTGCTGAATGTCATGGTTTCTGTGTCCCCATCCTCATACACGATGGAGTACACATATGGTGCAGTTTCCCCAGCCATGAAGCTTGCCACCCCGTAATACCAGCGCCCATCAAACCTCTTGCGTATGATGGCATTGTGGTGAGCATTCAAGGGTGCAGCAGGCAGCTGTGCGACAGACATTTTACCCCCAAGCCTTTTCAGGGACTTGTGCAGTCGCTTAGGAACCCTGGCCCAGGTGTTTACCTTGTGTTGCTGCAGTTCCTGGCAGCTCATTGTCTCACTGTCACCATCAGTGTACCTGATGCTGAAAACAAATGGCTGCTCATGTTCAGAGGTGTAGGATGCAACACCATAGAACGGCTTGCAGTCTTGGATTGGCTGTGCTCGTACCCAGCTTCCAGGTGCTTTGCGTGTGCGTGTATTTTGGAACATAGTCATATTCTTTTAGCCTGTTTGTTATAGTGTTCAAACTTGTGGGCCGCAATTTTTGAGAGAGAGCAGTTACATGTGGGTCCAGTCACCATCTTAGATGGTATGAGCCACCCCGAATGAGCACAGAGTCAACACGTGACAAAAGGATATGAGTGCTCGATGCAACACATTGACGCCATCAGATGAGCACAAGTTCTCTCCAGGATAAGCAAACAATTATATCTGCGGCGTGTCAGAGACACACCCCACTCAGTCAGCAGCTTGTGTTGAAGAAGCACGCCAACCGAAAGCATGCTGTCGAGATCTCACAATCAGAAGCAAGAACAGGGGCGACTACGGCGGCATAAGGCGGCAACAAACCAGATCTGTGGCGCAAATGCATATGAAATTTGTCAGGAAATGTCAAAGTCTTATGGGCTAGAGGCAACAGCGTCTAGGGTGTCATCTGAAGGGACATAGCCCTCTGGCTGGATTGGTACGCTGGTGTGGTCAGGCGATAACCCTAACAGCACCGAGCGATACAACCACATCTGGTATACAACAACAGCCAAGCTCTTTTGATCTTCACAGTTTAGAACACGCGACACCATCTCATCAGCACAACGGTTGGTGGTGCCATCAGGACATAATTTACTCTGATGAGCATCACGCAAGTGGTCATATGCAGGGCACTTCAAAAGGAAGTGTCTGAGATCTTCCACATGTAACTACTACTCTCTCTCAATTATCATGGGTCCCAGTCCGGGCATGCACACGTGTGCGCCACGCAGGCCGGCTGGCTGTTGAAGGGCTAGCAAGCGAGCACAACCTACAGACACGTTGAGGCCTGGGCACCCGAGGGCATGCATGCCTGCCTAACTGCACCTCTAGCTGAGCGACTCCTGTGCGGAGCCGCACAAGGCATTATAACACACGAAATGGCAAATACAACTGCATGTACTCTGGTTGTGTGCTACGGTCAAAAGCGGCATCATCATCCATAGGGTGCACCCATGCAGCGTGCGTGCACATGGTCACATGGTGGCTGGGCGCCGACCTTGGGTCAGCCACCTCAGCACCCCCGTCTGCCCATCCCTGCTTGACCAAGCGGGTGAGTGCAGCAGACACATCTTCAGCTTTCAACTCAAGCCCGCACACGGTTGCAGCTGACACGCCAGGCGCCCGCCATGCTGCTTGGCCAATGACCCCGATTCGCTGCATAGTGTGCAATAGATAATATGTCCAACAGCTTTTGCAGCCACTCAACGCCAGTTCCACATCTGATACCCATGCAACCCGTGCAAGCCTATCCTAATGCATAGCCCGGAGGCGCTCCCACCAACGCACTGCTAGAACAACCCAATGGTGCATGACAGGCAGGCAGTGCAGCTCACGCATCAACACATCCACACTAGAGCGTTTACCAGTACCGGTCATGTAGCGAAGGAAGGCCAAGTGTACCTTGTCGGCTGCAGACATGCGCCATCCCAGGCGCCTGAAAAGTCCTGCATGGCATAGCTCAGGACCCCACACATGAGAAGCGTACGACATAACAGGTTCAACCATAATGTCAAACATGCCGCACTTCATATCATATTGTGCGATGCGTTGTTTACGAAAATTTTGTGACGTCATAGTGACAGTCAATGGGACGGTCCAGTCAGATTGGCAATCCGTCCGTGCTGTCATGGACATATTGTGTGTTCATCACCTATACTGTACACCCATTTGTTTTATCATCATCATTATCATCATCATCATCATCATCATCAACCTATTCAAGCCATAGCATCAACGCCATCGGCCCCGCGCCCCTCTGGAGCGGAAAAAGGAGGGAGCACTGCTCCATTGTGTTTGCAACTATTGCGTACATCCCAAGCTTGGACAAGATACTCAGCAATACTCCTAGATATCGCTCGGCACACCCCGCTACTACCCCTAATATCATCAGAAACAAAACATAACAGTTTAGTGGATGCATCAGTCAACGACAACACATTGCGCTATTTTTCAGCGCCGCCAGCAACATCACGCAAAACAGACCGAATTTCATCAAGCATAGTATCTCTCTGAGCAGAAGCAGCGGGACAATCAAACATCAGATGTGACAAAGACTCAACACCCTGACCACAAGCAGGACATGCTGTGTTAGAATCAGCTCTGCTGCCGCCATAACGACTGGTACGCTCATGCACGCAAAGACAGCCCATTCGAACACGCATCAGCAACTCAATACCGCGCGTTGGCGCACCAGAACACAAAAAGGGCCTAGCCCTTTTAAAACGCATGGCATCAGCATGTGTAGGGTGCATGCGTGATGTAACGGCTCAAAGTAGAGTGCTGCAGTGATTCACAAACAATTGTGTCTGCATGCGGCTTCCTGACCTGACGGTTGATGTGATTCTTGCACGCATTAGCTCGATCAGCCGCCGCCTCAACATCCTCACCATACTTGCAAAGCAAACTCTGCACATACTTATGCCAAGGTGTCACCGCAACAGCACCACTAGGGCGCTTCCACTCAGCTGAAAACACCTGATGTGGCAACCGACAGTTCTGCATACGCTGAACCCTAAAGTAATACTCCATCGCCCTCTGATGAAGCCACATGTGCAATGGCTTCACACCCCATTCAGCCAGAACAAGTGAAGTGCAAGGGCGCTCCTTGCCACAGCGCATTGAGCACTTGATGATGTCAGTCTGCACTTTGTCAATCTGTTGCAGTTGCCTTGCAGTTGACGGAAACCAGACCTCACTGCCATATTCAACAATCGGGCGAACGCATGTAAGCAGAATGATACGCTTTACTTCCACGCTGATGAGCCGGCTCTTCCAAACTGGCATGAGCCCACCCTTCACACGATGCACTTTTGCCAACATCTTCTCAAAGTGCGTATTCCAGTTGCAGGCATTGTTGAACCACAGGCCAAGGTAGCAGTACTCTGATACAACAGGCACATGCACACCATTCCAAACGATGCCAGAATCAGCCAACTGGCTGGACTGTCTAGCTGGTGAGACATGTCCAGCTCATGCCACACAGCAGCACAGCAAGGCCACAGGAGTCCTTTGCAAGCAACAAGTGGGCAAGCTGGGCTGCTGCAGCAGCACTCCACCACACTGCAGAAAGCACAAAATATTGAGACAGCAAAAACATGTTATTTGCACACAGCTCACTCAAACACAGCAAGCATCACGAGTACTTAGTAGCATGGCAAGCGCACCACAGCCCTACATCTGCACACACAGCGCACAGCCAGCCCAGCTACTGTGCAAACACTATCTTATGTTTTATAAATCACTCGAAGCAGCGCAGCAGCGGCAAAACCTGCCTATCCCCGCAGTTTTTTACTGCGAGGAGGGACATACGTAAACTCGATTTCCTGAGCATACCCGCATGCAGCGCATCAAATGAGCACGCCAGTAGATGCATATGGATCTTGGCTATATGCCTGTATGTACGACGTGAGATTCTTTGTTCTACCTAATGAGTCAAATAACAAGTTTTTGCCATTGCAACACAGCACAACAATGCATTTCAAATGCAAGGTGACAAAATAACTCTGGACTGCGCCGCTGCGCTCACCTCAGAGTTTGGCTGCCATCCAAGCATGATGAGCATCAACCAGCCACATGTCCAATGTTCAGTACTGACTAGGGTTTGGTATGAAACATGCAGAATATGACCTATCCACCCATCTACCAATACACCGCCGGCCTTGTATGGAGGATGTATTATGATAAGCCAGCTGAAGCCACAAGGGCCTTCTGCGATCACCTGCATGCAGCAGGTTACAAATTGCCTGCCAACTCACACGAATATGTAGCAGATTGGGGCCCGCGCCTGGGTGATGACGGCGTGATTGAGGGCCTTGCCTCCAACAGCGGCCGCCACAGGGTTCTGACAGATGCACAGGTAACTGCTTGCTTTGTAGAAGCCCACAACTGGTGGCTGGCTGGCAGGCAGGGCCCCTACACCTCAGCGGAGGAGTTGATTACTGAGAGCGCTGTAGTGCACGACATTGTGACAGGCGCCGGCATCACTCCTGAGACCCTGACCAACAACCTCAAGGAGTTTGACCCCAGATTCAAGTATGGGCCTGTGCGCGACCCTGGATGACATACACAGGCAGAACAGAATCGACACCAGTCAGAGAAACATGGAGCGCCTGCCACGTGACAAGCATGCTGTGGTGTGGGTGGATGAGAAGGTGATGTGCCTGAGCAAGGATTCTTACAGGGGCTGGTTCGTTGCTGGTGAGGAGGACTGGCACTGGCGCTCACGTGTGCCCCGTGTGCAGAATAAACCTGTCAAGCTGAAGTACATAATTGGCGTCAACTACACATTAGGCCCAGTGTTCCTCAAATTCTTCACCGGCACAACTGGCATGCCAGCAGACAGGGACGGCCATGCTTACCGCGTGAGATCAGCGTTGGAACAGCTTGGGGCCCTTCTCAGCAGCAACATGCTGCACTGCCTCCTGCACAGCTGCTGCCCAGCGGGTGGCGCGGCCCTGCACATCATCTGCAGCACCTGGGTGCAGCCACAACACACTGAAACCGTCCGCCAGCGCTGCATCAGTCAATGCCTGATCCTTTGCTTGCCTGTCTGCTAATATGTCAGCCATGTTGTTGCACCTGCTGTCCTCCTTGTTTATATGCTGCTCCCCCTGAACCTCGATCAGCAAGCTGTGCGGCTGCAGCAGCACTGCATCCCACCTATGCTTGTTCAGCCAGAGCCCTTGCGTGCTGCCAGGTACTTGCAGCTGTACCTTCCTGCCCACAGCCACAGCTTCAACAGCGTATGTCACAACAGCTGCCTCATCATCTAGTAAAGCATACATCTGCTTCTCATACTTGCTGCCCTTGCTGCTGCACACATGGCACCTGAAACACGAGTCGCCACGTGACACGGTCTGCAGTGCCAGAAGCCTAACATATTTGCTGTTGCTGCATCTGCATGTAAAGCAATGCTTGCTGCTGCTATAGGCTGCCTGACTCTCAAGCAACAAGTGGTTCAAGTCTGGCCTCCATCTCTGCTTGGCTTCCTCACTGAACCACTTCCTTGGCCTGCCTGTGCGTTTTGCTGCTACTGTTGTGCTGCTTGCAAACTGCCCTGTGCCTGCAGACCAGCAAAGGAGATGAAGCAAAAGGCATGACAGCAGATGAGTATGAGGATAGCATTGAGGAGTTGGTTCAGAAGCTGCACCAGCAGTGGGAGCTGTATGCTCGTGACCACCCAGATGCGGAGGAGCCCATCTGGCTTTTGTCAGCTGACAATGACAGCGCGCACACCAGAGCCAGGATGGATGCCCTGGGCATCTGGTCAAAGGACCACAGGTTTGACCTGTGTGCCCTTAGTCCTGATCTGCACAAGGTGGTTGAGCACGTGCATGCTTATCTAGACCAGGCGCTGCAGGCATGGCGCCGCAGCTTGTGGCCTGAGAAGCCCACAGATCAGCAGTGCAAAGAGAAGTTGGAGCACTTGTTCTATGCCATCAAGGCTAAGTCAATTGCTGATGATGTTGATAGCCTGCCAGCAACTTACCAGTCTGTCATTGATAATTCTGGCCTCTATGCCCCACCTCCCCTCAGGTAGACACTGCGTGCGCATGCAAACGCGCTGCTACTGCCATTCTGCAGCTGCCTCTGCTTACAGCTGGTGTGCAGAGCAGCTGCTGTGCTGGTGTGAAAGCATTGTTGATGCTGGTAAACTAGCATACCTTGGTTGCTTGAGGTTCCTTTCCTCCTGGTCTGCATGGGGTGTTGGCTGTCAGAGCAGTACTGCCTGCAAGTGCTGCTGCTGCTGCAAGGTGGTTGGCTGGCTGGTTGCAATAGAGGCAGTCCCTGCATGCAGCAGCAGCATACTTCAATAGATATGTCTCGGGGTTGTACATTGCTGATGCTATCGTGGCTGGATAAGCCCCTTCTACACTTGTACTGCAGCAAGCAAGGAATGCAGGAAACCTGCTGCTGCTGCTGTGTGCCGAAGTGCAGCGCACACCTTCCACAGTGGCGTTAGCTGCGCTGCTGGTTTGTAGACAGGGTGCTTGATCAGCATTTTGATAAGCAGCAGCAGCAGCAGCAGCAGACTGAGTGTCAGCAGCGCCGCCACAGAACACGGCACCTCAGCAGCTGCAGGCACGCGGAATTGCTGGTTCACCGCCAACACAGCATCAGGTGCCTGGCCAGCAGCAGACGCAAGCACAGCAGCAGCAGCAGCGCTGCAGCATCAGCTGCTGGAGCGGCTGCTGGGCGTGTCGCTAGCACAGCACGCAGCAGGCCGGTTGTGCATGATCAGCACCCGGCGCCTGCTGCTGCACCTGCCGCAGCTGGTGCTGACAAGGACAAGGAGTCGCCAGGTGCTGCTCGCTTCAAGCAGCTGACCCAGTTCCTGGGCACGCTGAACTTGCCCACAAGCACGTTGCAGGAGATGGGGCTGGTCAGGGTGAGTAGGGGTGACCAGGTGTGATGCTCAGCAATCGGGGTCTCTGCAGGGTGTATTCCCATCACAGCTAGCATGCCGTGAGCAGTGGCTTGTCGGTTTAGTGTGCTTGCAGTGCTACGTCCTTTTGAAACCTGGGTGCAAGGCCAAGCTATGGTAAGTGAGGGCCAGCGTGATGCACTGCATGGGCTTCATAGCGACTGTGGTGCTGCTCTTTTACCTGCATTGCCATGCTTAGATATGTGAGTGATGTCATGTTACTGCCAGGGTTGGTTGGCGCCAGCTGCATAGCATCAGCCACTGCGTCATGCATGATGGTGTTGCATGCCTCTTGTCACATGATACAGTCACTGACACAATATACTTGTCACTGCCACTGCTTGACGACTGCTGTTTGCTGCAGAACGCTCTGGCTGGCGAGCTCAAGAGCGGTCAGCGCCCCACTGCTGCCCAGCTGCGCCAGGATGCTGAGAAGGGCTTGCTGCCTCTGCTGCAGACTGCAGAGGCCAAGGTGGCTGCTCAGAAGGGCAAGGACTTGGACGGAAACCCGGCTGCTGGTAAGCGTCTGAAGCAGGCCAAGGGCAGAGCAGCAGGCAAGAAGCGAAAGGGCGAAGATGGCGATGTAGATGCGCCAGCTGGCGGCAGCAAGCAGCAGCGTAAGAAGCAGCAGCTGCAGCAAAAGCAGCGGGCAGGGGGGTCCAGCAGGCAGAAGCGCAAGCAGCAGGAGTCAGAAGAGGAGGCAGCAACCAGCAGCAGTGAGGGTGGCAGCAGTGAGGGGGGCGAGTTTGAGGGGTCTGCCAGTGATGGCGATGAGGACATGGAGCCTGAACTGGCAGCAGCAGCAGCAGCAGAAGGGTTGACGGGCGGGAGGGGCAGGAGGGCAGGTGCAGGAACAACCCACAAGTACGCGGAGTATGAGAGCTAGCAGCATGGCACAGTGTGTATGTTGGTTGCTGCTGGTCATCATGTTGTGTGCAGGTGCTGCTGCTTAGCCTTGGTGTACTGCAGTGCTCACCTTGGTGTATTTGTGCACTGAAGGTGAGCACTGCAGTACTGCAGCACCTGCTGCAGTGGCAGCAGTGCCGAGAGCCAGGATCCCGTGTAGAGCTCGATGCCTTGGCCTATAATATGGTGTATGGCATGATATCAAGCATATATCGCATGAATTCGATGCTTCTAGTGCTCTGTAATGAATGTGAAGCGTCATATAAAGTTGTATGTCAAGTTTACTCCTCTCGATGTAAAGTTACATTACATTACATTACATACTCCACCCAACAAGGAGTGGGAACCCCATTAGGAGCCAACGAGAGGCTCATAGGGGGAGGGACACTCGAAGAAAACATCAACATCACCATCATCATCATCATCATCATCATCATCGTCATCAACAACATTCTCAGAAAGAGAAGAAACTACCGAGAAGAACTCATCAACATGCCATGTAAAGTGCCAACTTTACATGGCACTTGTCATGTAAAGTTGCACACTTGTAACTTGACATGCAGCCAGCCCAAATAAAGTTCGGAACTTTGCATGCCATGTAAAGTGCCAACTTTACATGGCACTTGTCATGTAAAGTTGCACACTTGTAACTTGACATGCAGCCAGCCCAAACTTTACATCTGTGTGACCATAGTGCATGTTGGTGACGAGTCAACCATATGCACATGCGTCGACACAGCAGGGCGTCCTGCTGGACAACAACCTGCTGTCTGCATAATGCAAGATGGCATCTTGACAGCGACGTGCTGCTGGCAGCAAAGCCCCGCACAGCCTCAGGGTATAGTATAGGCTGCTTTGATCTGTAGGCTACATGCTGTGCATGACGCCCAGCAGCCAACGTTATCAGCCATTACCCGGTCGGCAGACGTACCTATTCCTGGCTGCAAAACAATAATGATCCAGAACACCGACACCAGCACAATCTGTAGCTCGGGGTTGGAGCCGCTGAAGTGGCATCACACAACCCCTATGACAGGATATGGCAGTTACTCACATGCCATGTGACAGGATTCCTGTCACTGCTACTAGCCCAGTCTGAGATGCACCTACACCTAAGACTGCTGGCACGCACACGGCTTGCCTGCTGTTGAATCCTATGACAACAAGCGAGACCCTCAGATCTGACAAAGTGGCATCGCTGCACACAGCACATAAACTCAGAACTTGACCCAGCTGCTGATCTTGCTACTACTACTCACACAGGTAACCACAGCAGTGCACGCCTGCGTGCAGCATTGAACTGCTACACAGCCTGCTGCAGCACATCCCAAGCATCAATGTATTGCTGCCATGCAAAGCATCTGTGAACTACTGCTACAAACACAGACATTGCCAAAGCACAGCAAGATGCAGCATGGCATAGCGTGCCTGCCGGCCGATCAGGCAGCCATCTAGCATGCTGCTGTTGTCTGCTGCATCTGGCAGCCCACTTTACAGCAATGCTGCTCAGTCATTGCATCTTACTTCCAACGGGATCCGCCCCTGCTGGTGGCTGCTCCCGAAGCAGCCGAACTTCCCCGTGCGGTGGTGGCACCCGCTGCAGCAGAGGCTGCTGCCATGCTGCTGCTGCTGGTGCTGCTGCGCAGGTACATGCCACTCTGCCTCATGGACATGGTGGAAGACACCTCTGTCACACGGCTCTTGATGACACCGCTGGTCCGCGCAGTCATTGGCACGCTGGCTTCAGCCCTGGTGCTGCTCCTGCAAGCAATATAGCAGCGAATTGTGTTGCAGAGCTGTCCCTTGACTGCGAGTGACAACCCAAGAAGAATGTGGCATGCAGGCTGAATACGCAATGTAGCAGATCTGGTGCACGAGTGGGTCCTGCAAGCTCGAAGGTTGGTGCTGGTACCAGAGTGATCTTGCGCACTCTGCTGCGTGCGCAGCACTCCAGCCACCTGCTGCTGCCAGATATGTGCATCCCATGCATGTATGACGTGATCCCTGCACATTCCCAGCACGCACCTGCTTGATGGGATGCCACCATGAGAGGCTGACACGCGCATGCTGCTGCTGCTGCTGCTGCTGCTAGGTGCTGTCGTGAGCCTGCTGGCCTGCTCCTTGAGGTTGGAGGATGAGCCCTGAGTTGCAATGGACTGCCTGTGGCTCAGCCCACCACTGCCAGCTGCAGCTGCTGTTGCGCTGCTGCTGCTGGTTGGCCGGTAGAGGCCATACTGCCGCGCAGATTGCAGCCGCTCCATGTGCTTCTGAGAGGAGAGCGACTCCCGGGGTGGCAGGTAGCCTGTAGTGCTGGCCTTGCGTCCACTGCGTGGTGTTGCACGTGGTGTTGCACGCGGTGTGGGCTCCACGCTGCTGCTGTAGTCATAGCCAAAGTGGCTGCTCGACTCAGCCTGCATGAAGCGCGAGGACTGCAAGGCACGCACAACAGCAAGGCAGACAGGCAGGTGATGATTGGGTTCTTTTGCAGTGAGCACAGACATCAAACCTTCATCTGTTGGCTCCCGTGACGACTGCACTATACAGCAAAGGTTTTTTCCACCAACACAGCTTCCCACACACCAGCAAGCTTCCCCAAATGCCGTCACATGCTTACCTGCAGTGGCGTGCACTCGTCCTGGTCCCGCAGCGGGCTCTTGTCCACGCGTCCTCGTCCAGCACCTGTCGGAGCTGCTGGGCTCTCTGTAGCATCTTCTGCTGCTGCAGCTGCAATAGGAGAACCGCTGCTGCTGGTCTCCCGCACCACCCCACCACTGCTGGACTCCCGAGCTGCCCCGCTGCTGCTAACCTCGCGAGACCTAGCTGCTGCAGACTCGCCAGCGTCAGCTGCCTCTTCTGCTGCTGCTGCCTCCTGTGCTGCCTTGGCAGTTGCCTCTGCCTCTGCTGCCTGCTTTGCCAGCATCTGCTGGATTGGCAGCTGCAGCCGTGCGCGCTGATTCACTGCTGCAGGTGCTGCTGCTGGCGAACCACCTGCAGCAGCCCTCGCCTCTGCTAGCTGCCGCCGCAGCTGCTCAATCTCCTGCTCTCGCTGCTGCAGCTCCCGCTCATGCTGCTGCTCCCGCTGGTGCAGCGCTGCCTGCAGTTGCTGCAGCTGCTGCTCCTTGGACTCCATGGTGCGCTGGTGCTTCAGCACCTCCTCATGTGCCTCAAAGACCTTGCCGCTCACCACGTTCTTCTTGGCCTGCAGCACAGCGGAGACGGGAATTGGTGCATCAGCATAGGCGGCATATGCGCTGAAGGTATATCAATCATTGGCACACTCTCAATGGCCATGCACCATGGTCAAGGGCTAAACAAGCGTATGGCATTGTGTGAGCCATCGTCCAGCAGCTGCACTACTTGCGGCTCCACCTGAATACAAATCATGCACTACGCTGTACGGCCTCAGCAGAACCAGCTGCCTGAATCGAACAACACAACAAACTGCTGTATGTCACCCACCTGGCCCAGCGTGATCTCTGACACGCGTGCTGCAAACTTGAGTGTGCTGACGCTCTCGCCATACATGTTGGCCTCTGGCGACACGTGCATGAACATCATGACCTTGGCTTGGCCCTGCAGCGAGTCCTGCAGCAGCTGTGTGAGCTTGCTGTTGCGGTAGGGGATGTGGCGGTCCTTGGATGCCAGGGCTGCCATCACATCTCCCAGAGCACTGAGGCTCTTGTTGATGTGCTGCGCCTCCACCAAGCGGTCACCTGCAGCAACCGCAGATGGCAAGCAAGATCACAGCTAGTCAGTACTGCTCGCAGGAGAAGGTTCTGATACCTGGCTGTGCTGCAAGTGAGACAGCTAACCACTTCTGCCGTTTGTAATTGCCAGTGTCTTCCAGGGACCACGCGCAGCTCAAGGGCACCTTAGCGGCTGGAGCATTGCTGCAGGCGCTGAGCTGCATGATCATCTAATGCTCACCTGACGCCTCTGACTTGCTGACGCGCTCGCTGCCTGCCAGATCAATGAGGTGCAGGCAGCCGTGGCTTCGAGCACGTGTGAGCTTGTGCACGCCATCAACAATGACAGTCAGGATCTGGTGGCTGCGGCTGCTGCGGTCGTTCATCTTGGTCTCGCTGGTGGCACGCTGGCTGGCGCCCTTGCTCATCAGCGCAGCAACATCCGAAGCATCCTGAACATCCACCTGCGGCAGCATCATCAGCCATGCAGACGCATGTCAGATGGTACAAGCAGATAAAACCCCTGTGAAATCAGCATGAGAAACACAACTGAGCCAGTCGTCCCTGGCAACGCACATTGTCTGCAGCCTGGCGTGGCATGCTATGTATCTAGGCCTAGAGTCGAGAGGGTGATGTTAGCTCACCTGCGTTGCACCTGGCACGTTGCAGCCGCTGGCCTGCGTCGCCAGGATGTCCAGGCGCGCATTGGCATGAGAGCGGCCATCAGCCAGCAGGTCCCTCAGGTTCTCGTTGTAGATCTCTAGCATCTGTACCCTGAAGGTGTACTCGTACTGCAGGCAGAAGGCACGTACATTGCAGCAGAACAGGCGGCATGTTACTCGCATTGGCTTGTGGTGACAGCTCAAGGTGTCAAGGTTATGCTCCTTTGATCAACTCCATCCTCTCTAACCCACAAAAACACTGATGCAGCATCATTTCAAGGCAGCATTCGCATGCGTTTGCAGAATCTGTGCAAAGCTTTTATGCAGCTTGCAGTGCTGCCTGCCCCCTCACCTCCTCGTCGCGCCCGTCCCTGATTGAGAACAGGTCATCCAGGGCCCTGTAGTTGATGCCGCGCCCCTCCAGGTGCATGGTGTCCGTGCCAGACATGGTGTGCGTCTTGCCACTGCCAGTCTGGCCGTATGCAAAGATGCACACGTTGTAGCCTGCAGGAGCACACAAACAACATGAGCATTAGCAGTTGGCACCTATGCACACATGAAATCAAAGGCAATGAAAGTCTACGTTTGCTGGGGCACTGCATTTCAACGCAATGCAACAAATGCTATCAAGGGGCTGCAAGTCCTGCTAACCAGTGCTCTGCGATGCCCTGCAAGCTGCCTACGCCTGCTCCCCACTACTAACTCACCATCCAGCACCGAACGGATGAGCGGCTGTGTGTCCTCATACACCAGCTGCTGCGTCATGTGCTGGTCAAACACGCGGTCAACCTTGAACACGCGGCGTGAGCCGTGCTGCGCGTCATAGATCGCCAGGTCACCATCCACGCCCACATCAACGCAGTTGGGGCTCATGTCCCCAGTGGCACCAGCAGGGCGGATCCTGCAATCAAGAACATGCGCATGTAGTCAAACAGAGGTAACGGCTCCAGCAAACAGGCACTCGACCCTGCTGACGGCCACCTGCTGCTGGCGTTCACAATAACAGCTACACACACAGCAAAGAGGAAATCACTTCTGCACTGATGCCGACTCTATGTTGGCACTGCAACATCACCCTGCCGGATGCATGCTTGCATCTTCCTGCCGCACCTGCAGAAGACCCTGATGTTGCCGCGCAAGTCCTGCACTGTGTTGTACAGTGTCCTGTTGTCTTCAACCACGCGCTTGTAGCGGTCCTCCAGGTCCCTCAGCCCGTCCAGCTGCTCACGCATGCGCAGCGTGTCAACCTGAGCGGAAACCAGCAGCAGGACTGATGTCAGTTGCAACCATGTGCACACATATCCCTGCAACAAGCGAGCCTGTGTATCTTTCCTGACGCATTACAATGCAGGCTGGCATCACAGTCAGAACCCCATGTGCACACCTACCTGCAGGCGCAGCAGTTCCTCGTGCTCTTTCTGGCCGGCTGAGTCCAGCATGGCCTGTGCTGTGTCCAGCTCAGCCTCCTTAGCCTGCAGCGCTGCCCGTGCTTGCTCCAGCTGATCCTGCAGCTGCCCCACTTTGGCCTCTGCAGCATCTGCCGCTGCGTGATCAACTGCTGCCTGGTGCACGTCAAATGAGTCCCGCAGCTGCTCCACAACCTCCTGCAAGCCACAGTGAGGGCAGCAAGGAAGTTAGGGAGGGAAACGATGAGTACCAAGCATACACCAACACAGGGCAGCTGGGCCGGAGCGGCTGAGCACACAAACAGTGACAGACAAGCCGTTCAATACGCATGCCCATTGCAGATGCTGCTGCATCACATAGAGCTATGTCACCCTGCACATCATGTGCAGCCAAGCCTTGCCAGCCGCTGCTCCCGTCCTGCTCATGCATGCTGATCAATGCCATAAGCAAACGTTGGCACCCCCACCCACACATGTGCACCCATGCACTGCTCACCTTCAGCTCCTCCACTTCCCTCTCTGCCCTGGCCTTTGCCTCGATAGCAACGCTACACTGGTGGTCCTTTGTCAGCAGCCGCTTCTCGTACTCCTCAGTCAGCTGCCCCAGCACGCCCTCCAGCACGGGCCCCAGCGCCTTCATGGCGGAGTCTGGGGCTGCAGGGCTGCCGTAGCGGACGCCACCTAGCTGCTCGCTGGGGAACATGCGCTCCTTCAGCATGTTGGTGCACTGCTGCATGAGCTTGGTCACACCTGCAGCTGCCTGCACTGACTTGTGCTGAGCAGCATTGATTGAGCTGCTGAGCACAGCCGAGTTGCTGCTGCGCACTGCCAACTGGCTACTCTGTGCCTGCGCGCCAGCATGATTGAGGCCGCCGTGTGCAGCCATCAGCGGGCTTGCTGACACCAGCGCCAGCGGCATGCTGTCACTGTGCGCGGGTGAAGAGCGCTGCATGTGGTGCTGCTGCATGCCGCTGCCGTGCTGGTGGTAGCCATAGCTGCCTGAAGGCTGAGGGCTGACAAGCACAGGGTGCATTGATGCGGTTGCGCCAGCCTGCATTGGCGTCATGTATGACATCGCCAGCCCAGCACTGAAGGCACCTGTTGGCTGAGCCATCTGCGCTGACTGTGGCGGCTGCGGGCTGGCATACTGCTGCGGGGAGCACTGCTGCTGCTGCTGCATGTGCACTGCAGCGCCTGAGCTGCTGTTGCCTGCGCTGCGTGGAGCTGGTGGTGTCATTGGCATCTGCTCAAAGTGCAGGTTGGCCACTGGCAGCTGCTGCTGTTGCTGTGGGTGCTGCTGGCTGCATGCAGCACGGATGTACAGGATGCAGTTGGCAATCTGGGGCCGCTCCTCGCTGCTCTCTGTGCTCTGCAAGTCTGCAACGCCGAACCTGCAGTTTGGTGGCAGGCCTTGCAGCTGCTGCTCCACCGCGCCGAAGAACGCAGCCAGATTGTGGGCCGCCTGCTGATGCACCCCTTGCTGGCTTGGCTCAACGTCGGTGGCCTCCAGGTACTGTTTGCAGAGACAGAGCACGGCAAGAGTGGTGATGAACGTTTAGGAATACACACAAGAACAACCACAACAGTGATTCCGTGCCCCTATCTTATTGTCGCATTCCTGTGACCAAGCTGATGTGTATTTGGGAGCCACTGAACAAGCGCATACTGGTACGCACCGTCCCAGCTGTCACAGACGCGTTCCACTAGGACTTGCAGATACTGCAACCAATGGTGTTTTGGCCGCAGCTCACCTGTGCGATGCCGCCATGCCAAACGGTGTTGGCCATTCTGCACAGCAGTACCCCATCCTTCAGTGCGCCTCTAAAGAGCTGATCTGAAGAGAACTGCACGAACACCCCTGTGGTGGCCTGGATGAACTCAGAAGCCGTCTTGCGCTTGGCTGCAGGGCTGAGCATGACGGAGACTGGACAAGGGGCAACAGTCTGCAGTGGTGTGGTGTGGTGTGGTGTGGTGCATGCCACTTCAAACTGCTCTTCACTGTACTGCTCCTGCAAGGGTTGATGAAGCAAGATGCGCGTCAGCATATGCTTTACAGCACACAATATGCTGGAGTACAATTCAACAGAGCCACATGCACTGGCTGGATGTGCTGGTTTGTTGCAGGTAACAGCAAATGCAGGTGCTGGCAGTCAAACACCCACCTTGAGCAGGTGCCTGGGGCTGTTGTTGGCTATGTCGCTGCAGATAGCATCGGAGCCCGTCATAGGGTGATGATCCTCTCCTATATGTTCTTCGTATCTCGCCATGACTCGCTGTCACCGGTTCCACCCGACTCTTGTTCACTGCATTGGTGCCTGCTGCTTCTCAGCGCCCTATGGTCGCCACACCAGCATATGTTTACGGACTAATAAAGTACATTCGGCGACTGCTTGGCCGGGCTTCAAGGCCCCCCTTCGAGCTTTGCTCGTTGTGTGTTCTGTTGTGACTGCCCTAGCTCTCAAGCAGCAAGTTCTGCTGCCATAGCTACTGATAGGTTTTTCAACAGTGCTTAAAGGTTGCAGCAACAGTGACCGATGCCTGCACTCTGCCTGGGCTGTGTGAAATGCTCACAACACAGCAAAACACTCGACTGACGGTAGGTACCCGCCTTTGCGTTCGTGGATGTTGATAAACGCGGAGAGAAACGATATGAAACTTGGGGTTGCTGCCAAATTTCATATTCCTGTGGTTCAAGCTTGGACCAAGGAACTGGTCCTGACGCGTTTTCTGTATACTTTATTGTGCTTATTCCAGTGCGTTAGTTCGAACACATTTCAGTGTCGTAGTCGTGCCACTGCTGCATAGACTGATAGTGCTGTTCTCTTGCCCTTTCCCAGCTGCGTACGCGGGTCACAAAGTTTACAGTCTTTTAGTATCTTGATTGTTGATCTGTCAGTGTGCCTACCGGCACCGCTGGGTACCCATTAGCAGCACAACAGACAGCAGACCCGGCAGGATGTCGGGCATCACTGAGCTGATCAATACATTTGTCACGGAGTACAAGAAGACTCCTACGCAGCTCAAGGTTTGGCTACGCATGTGCTGGCCAGCAGCAGCAAGGAGCTCAGCAGCAACAGAGCGGTTGCAGCAGCTGTGCCCCAACCGCTTGAGATCACAGCCCAGCAGCAGGCTTGGCTCACTGGTTGGCATGTGGTTGTGTTGCTGCAGATCATTGATGCATTCATGGTGTATGCGCTGCTTACTGCAGCTGCTCAGGTAAGGTCACTGCCAACCTTTGCAAGGGTCCGCTTACAGACCGCGTTGGGTCAGGCCCTGGTCGGGATATCCAAATGACGTTTGCTCCATTCTTCACCATGTCGTGTATAGCTGTGGTGCCAGGCATGTTGTCAGTCAAAGGGTCCACGTTATGTGACAGCGTGCGCAGCAGTCAGCTGTAGGCAGCTGCAGCAGGCGTAAAGACAGTTGTGAGGTTCTTGGGCGATTGCAGCTGCCGCAATGTCATCGCACCTGAGAATAACATTTGCAAGAGACAAAGTGGCCACAACAGCGTGAGATGCTCCTTCCGCATGACCTTTTGCATGTCAACTGTTTACCTGCTGCCCGTGTGCTGCAGACCATCTGCAATACAACTGCTTACCTGCTGACCCGTGTGCTGCTTTACTTGCAGTTTGCGTACATGATGCTGGTTGGCACATTCCCGTTCAACTCGTTCTTGGCGGGCCTGCTGTGCTCACTAGCCTTCTTCTCACTGACAGGTGATCCACAGTATGAAGGATTGCAGGAGTGCAACAGCAGAAAGCAACAGCAGAAGCAACAGTAGAAGCAACAGAAGGCCCAGCAGGCCGCTAGTGATCAGCTCAGCGCTGGGCTCTGAGACCCACATAATGCAGCAAATTTAATAGGGAGCAGTGCAAGCAGTCATTGTACAGCAGCGCAGCAATCTTTCGTTGCCACTGGAAGCCAGCCAATCTCGCCTTTGCTGTGCAGCTGCTTCGCCATGCCACATGTACCGCTGTGGCCACCGCCTCGTGATGTCACCAGACATGTTGGTCACACAGCACAGCAGCTCATCTGCCTGCCCCGTGTTCTGCCCAATCTGACTTCTGCTGCGGCCTATTGCATTGGCTGTTTTTTGGCAGCCTCACTGCGAATGCAGTCCGACCCAGCCAACAAGGACTTTGATGGTCTGTCGCCTGAGCGGGCGTATGCAGACTATGTGCTGGCAAACATGGTGCTCTTCCTTGCGGCATGGAACTACATCGGATGACAGGAGCACAAGATGAGCAGAGGGCGATGCAGTGCAGGCAGCAGCTGGGTGGTGCCAGCAGTAGTTGGTGTGTCGCCGCACCGTGCGGCAGCCAGCAGCGGTGTTGCAGTTGCTGTATGCCTTGCATGGCTCAGCCATGCGTTTCACTGGAAGAACGATGGGTGATCACGTTTTGCAGCAAGCAAGCTAGGCGTAGACTGGGTTAGTGGTTCAAATGGGTGTCTCGAATGAACTTGAACACTAGTTGACACTTGAAGTTGGAAGGTTCAAGAGGTGTAACACATCATGACCATCGACCATTGGCTCACTGACATCACAGCCAGGGCACTTTCACATAGAGTGACTTCATTTGTGGCGGTATGCAGCAGGCCCTGCAGCTGCTCATGACAGCATCTAACGCATGACGTGCCTGGGATGCCCAAGCTTAGCCTCTCGACACTGGCACTGCCATGGCATGCAAGGTGCGCCACCACAGTATGATAGTACCAGAATGCAAAACAATGTCAAACGTCCAGCTGATGATAATAATCAATCCTTGTAAGCCATACCTTTCGGCATCGGCAACCGCGCCTCACCCACTGGGGAGGCGGAAAGCAGACTGATTATTCTCTCTATTTTCGGTGTAAGGTAGACC